>CAWVNO010002025.1:0-280000 GCA_963930645.1 Salticus scenicus
CAGTGATGAGAAAAATCAAATGAAATTCTGCAAAATTTTTGCTCATCGAATTCATAAAATATTAGTTTACGGTCTATTGAAATACTGTGACTGTGTTGAAAATAAATATAAGTTAAAAGTACATTAATGTCATGTTTAAAAAAGAAAAAAAATCAGACTTTCGCAAAGTGAAGCACCAATAGTAACTCCCAATTAATATAAATTTCTGAAATTTTTTGCATACCAATTTTTAAAATATTATTTTGGAATCTACTGAAGTCACGTATCATAAAAGATTAAAAATAGAAAATTTTGGAATAAAAAAATAAATAAATGAAACGTTAAAAAAAATCCTTCCTTTATCAGAAAAAATGGCTAGTTAGAAATTTTAATGATTAATGTTCGAATATTTTTTACTGTCTAAAGACGTTAAAATATGCCAAAGACGTATTCCGTAAAAAGACACTTATGTATCTGAATTTTTTTTTCTCTCTGCACGCAAAACACAGTTGTCTGAGATCAGTAAAAATTTTAAGTAATATAACCGTATAATAACACAATTACGAACTTTTATGCTCATTGGCTACCGGAAAAAAAAAAAGTAAAAATTATACAGACACGACATTATTTCATTATTTAAAACATGAAAATCTGACATTGACAGATTTTAATTTAGTGCCAGAGGCCTACTTCTAAACTTGTTAATATCGACAAATTCTTCCTTAGTTAATTCGTGACGATCTAAATTCCATGATAAAGTTTTCATTAAATCAAACCAATGTGTTTCAGCTGCAGATACTGTAACAAATAACGTTGGAAGTCCAAACAACGTTTTTTCTCTTTTTCCCAATGAGGGGGAGGTGTGCCTTGGGGGGGACTCATGTCAAAGGTGTGCCTTGGGGGGGGACTCATGTCAAAGTTGTACCTTGGGGGGGACTCATGTCAAAGTTGGGCCTGGGGGGGACTCATGTCAAAGTTGGGCCTGGGGGGCGACTCATGTCAAAGTTGGGCCTGGGGGGGGGACTCATGTCAAAGTTGTGCCTTGGGGGGACTTCATTCAATAAATCCCCATTCAATAAACCGACTGAAATAGGCCCTGAGCACTATTAAGAGTGACGTATAAAAATTCGACAACGCTGTACCGACTGAAATAGGGGTACCTTGGGGGGGGACTCATGTCAAAGTTGGGCCTGGGGGGGACTCATGTCAAAGTTGTGCCTTGGGGGGGACTTCATTCAATAAATCCCCATTCAATAAACCGACTGAAATAGGCCCTTAGCACTATTAAGAGTGACGTATAAAAATTCGACAACGCTGTACCGACTGAAATAGGGGTACCTTGGGGGGGACTCTTGTCAAAGTTGGGCCTGGGAGAGGACTTACGTCAAAGTTGTGCCTTGGGGGGACTTCATTCAATAAATCATCATTCAATAAACCGACTGAAATAGGCCCTTAGCACTTATTAAGAGTGTATTATAAAAATTCGACAACGCTGTACCGACTGAAATAGGGGTACCTTGGGGGGGACTCATGTCATAGTTGGGCCTGGGGGGGGGGACTCATGTCAAAGTTGTGGCTTGGGGGGGACTTCATTCAATTAATCCCCATTCAATAAACCGACTGAAATAGGCCCTTAGCACTAATTAAGAGTGTATTATAAAAATTCGACAACGCTGTACCGACTGAAATACGGGTACCTTGGGGGGACTCATGTCAAAGTTGGGCCTGGTGGGGGGACTCATGTCAAAGTTGTGCCTTGGGGGGTACTTCATTCAATAAATCCCCATTCAATAAACCGACTGAAATAGGCCCTTAGCACTAATTAAGAGTGACGTATAAAAATTCGACAACGCTGTACCGACTGAAATAGGGGTACCTTGGGGGGGAACTCATGTCAAAGTTGGGCCTGGGGGGGACTCATGTCAAAGTTGTGCCTTGGGGGGGACGTCATTCAATAAATCCCCATTCAATAAACCGACTGAAATAGGCCCTTAGCACTAATTAAGAGTGACGTATAAAAATTCGACAACGCTGTACCGACTGAAATAGGGGTACCTTGGGGGGGGGACTCATGTCAAAGTTGGGCCTGGGGGGGGACTCATGTCAAAGTTGGGCCTTGGGGGGGGGGGACTCATGTCAAAGTTGTGCCTTGGGGGGACTTCATTCAATAAATCCCCATTCAATAAACCGACTGAAATAGGCCCTTAGCACTAATTAAGAGTGACGT
The DNA here is from genome assembly GCA_963930645.1 of Salticus scenicus. Classification (NCBI taxonomy): domain Eukaryota; kingdom Metazoa; phylum Arthropoda; class Arachnida; order Araneae; family Salticidae; genus Salticus; species Salticus scenicus. The sequence continues at coordinate 2,207 of CAWVNO010002025.1, forward strand.
ATAAAAATTCGACAACGCTGTACCGACTGAAATAGGGGTACCTGGGGGGGACTCATGTCAAAGTTGGGCATGGGGGGGGACTCATGTCAAAGTTGTGCCGTGGGGAGACTTCATTCAATAAATCCCCATTCAATAAACCGACTGAAATAGGCCCTTAGCACTAATTAAGAGTGTATTATAAAAATTCGACAACTGTACCGACTGAAATAGGCCTCTAGCACTAAAAAAAAAAAAAAAAAAAAAAAGAATCTTACATAATTAAGTAATAGTTTTCACCGATTTTAAAAAAAATAAATCTATAAAAAGTTTTCGGTAGCCAAAAAATTGTAAAAGTTGGCAACTGTGTACACATTCAAAATGCCGATTTTAAACATCCCATTAACATGTGATTTTGTGTTACGCTGTTAACAGGTACACAAACCAACTACTAAAAAGTTGATTTTCGTCTTCCGATAATTTCAAAATGTGTAATACAAAAACTCAATCTTGAAATTTCTACCCAAAAACTACTACACATATAAAGGTAGCAGAAAGCAAAAATTTAAATATCACTACATATATTTTTCCTTATTTTAATTATTTATTATTTACCATACACATATTTCTTTTGTCCTGAATATCTATTTTAAGACATGCTTTCGTCATAAAATATGTACTTTAAATAGCATACAAGGCCATTATCGTACAACAAATGATACTAGTTTAACAATTTAACTCATGGTCCACATTTGATTGGTTGAAGAGCCCAATTCTAAAAAAAGATAGATATATGAAAAATTCATAAATATCAATCACGATGGAAATTTTCAGAAAGTGTCATGATACTTTTCTGGATATTTTCATCAGCAAGTTTAGCTTTTCGGAGAAGCCATTTTAGCGATCATTTACTGAGAAAGTTATTGTAAGAATGGATCCATTTATCTAGAAGAGTAGAGTAACAAATGATCCGAGTTATCCCGGAGATACGCTTTCTCTTCTTGCTGACAAGCGAACCAAGACTTTTAGCAACATTGTATTTTCAAAACAAATATGAAAAAAAAAAAAAATTCGCTTACTTTTCTTATTTTTAATATTTTTGATGAAAGTTGAAAAGTGCTTATGATTTCCGTTCGTCTGTCGATCGACACTCCCACTCTTATATAAATATTGCTGGAATATTTTAAAATTGATATAGGTTACTATAGTGCATGTTTTCTGTTAAATGGCCTTATTCACCGTTAACTTCAACTCCAGGTTCAATGTAAAAACTTGAAAAGCGCGTAAAGGCAGCGTATAGCTTTCCAAAAAAATTTGTCATCTGCTTCTGCCATCTAGCGCCAAAGTTTTCATATAATTTATGATTGGTCATTTTCAGTTAAAAAATCTGAAAATATCATTGCCGCTAGATGGCAGATGCAATGCGTCAATCTTTGCTAAGAAGTTCCGCCCTGACTTTATACGATTTTCAAGATTTCGTGTTCAACCGGGAGTTAGAGTTATTGGTGAATACAGCTGAAAATGGAATAACTAACCAAAGGTTCGATCCAAACAAAAACTGAAACCCATTCTCTGTTCCTTCACAAAATTAAACTTTATAAAAAAAGCCACTGTGTACAATTTAAATCTAGACAATAAGCCCTCTTCACAAAATTTAAATTAATAAAAACGTTCCTTATATATATATATATATATATATATATATATATATATATATTATAAAAATGGTCTTTTTATAAAATTTTTCCATGTTTGTCATATTATTTCAAAAGACTATATATATTTCATGAAACACTATTCATTTGATATTAATCATTATATAGAGTGACTGTTAAAATGGAATGTTTTACACAATTTTTTTTAAAATTTTTTTTACAATAATAAATAATAATAATAATAATAATAAAAATCATGAAAATTAAAACCAACATCGACCTCTGATAACACTACTGATTCATGTACAGGATTTTGAACGAAAATCGATTACCTTATTCCTTGTGATGAAAAATTTCATCAAGTATATTGTGCCTTATAGTGCACAAAACGTAATAAAATTAGTTAGAATGCATTTTCAAGTACACAAACGCATGAGTCCTATACCATATGGTACGATTAGCATTAATGAATAGTTACTGGGATACACAAATGTAATCAGATACATTATGAGTTACAAGAAAAAATTGCATTTTTAATTGTGTTGGGTGCTTTTTAAATGCTTCCCAAAGAAGAGTTGAAACGTATTCAGAATTTCTATTCGTCTATCGGTCTCTTTAGTTTGTTCTCTATTTTAGGTAAATATTTTTAAAATGCTTTTAGAACTTATATATTAAAACCAGAATATATTTTAAATGTCGTGAAAGGAGGTAAAATACACCGAAATTTAAAGGATGTTATGAAAAAGTATAATTGGAAAGTGTTTTACAGAGTGTGCATATTTTTCTCTCTTGTTTTTAACATAGATAATGTTTAAGATGTAGAGTTTGAAATGCTTATAATGAAACACAACATTTCGTGAATCGCCATGAAATTTCGAATCAAAACACACGTTTAACATTAGAAATCTTATTTTATTTTATTATTATTATTTTTTTTTTTACTTTTGCAAAATGTGCCTATTTACGATGGCGAAATCATTTTGTTTTTGACATGTATGCAGATTTAAGATATTATTATCGAAGTTCCAGGAAGCACATAAAAGAAAAAAAGAAAAAGACATGCCTAAAAATTAAAACTTGGATCGACCTTTGCTATTATTACTGATTTGTGTACAGGATTTCGAAAAGAATTCCTATACCTTATTGCTTGTCAGAAACATTTTTTTTTTTTTTTTAAATATCACTACATGTTTTTTCCTTACTTTAATTTTGATTATTTATGATTATAATATAGGGTAAGTGCACCAGTGATTGACGCTTTTAGAGCAATCTCTGATGTTTTAAATGTTCTAGTCATCAGAAAATATTTTTAGAAATCTTAAGTTAGTACATAGGGTATGAAAGACATTCAGAACCACATATATGTTAAAATATATACATTTGATAACAATTATTTGTTTTTATGAATTTTTATTGGACACCCACTCAATGTTCCAGTCATTGACACTGCCAGTTTTTCCGTTTATCTGTCATTGGCCCCCTATGTTCCAGTGCTTGACACTGCTAGTGATTCATTTAACCAGTTATTAGCACCCTATGCTCCAGTGTTTGTCATAAAATGTTAAAATTCCTATACGTAAAATATACGCTTTTATTGTTTTTCTTATTAATTCATTATTTCGGGATAGACGTCAATTACTGGAGCATGTCAATCACTGGAGCACCTACCCTTTATTTTTATTATTATTATTATTATTTTTTTTTTTTACCTTAAATATTAAACACGGTCATGGACAAATAAAAAATGATACTAGTGTAACAATTTGGCTCAGTTTAAAGTATAATGTGCATTATCGTACGCAGAGCATAATGAAATTAGCATACATCAGGATTAATCAGATACACAGGTAGCATGTATTATACAGGTACATAAACTATAATATATTGTATGATTAGTACTAATGATTGGTATACTGGGAAACAAAAAACATAATTAGGTATAATTTTACTGACAAGGAGAGGTCACGACATGGAAAATTCAGATCGGGACGAAATTGCGCAAGATTGTAGTATACTATGAGGGTAACAACATATTAAAGCAGTAGGACCCACTATCCACAAAATTTCGAGAAAAAAGCATTTAAAGTTTCAGTAATCTTTAAATACAAGTTATTTCGCAAACGAGCAAGCGCCTCAGTGGTGTGATCTTAAAGCGCGAGTCTCCCACCAAGATGACTTGGGTTCAAGGCTACCTACGGGGCTACTTTTTTTTTTTTTTTTTCCTTTAACTTTTTATGTAATCTTAACTTTTTATTTATTTTACTTTATTTTTCAATTCAATTCAAAATTAGAAAATTTTAATAAAAAATTATTTAATTTTCTTGTGTATAAAATAACTTTTTCTATTTTTAATATTTATAACTTAAAAATACAATAAATTTCTAAAACTTAAAAAATAAAGTTTAGTTTTACAAAATCCTAAATAAGAAACAAAGAAAAACAGACAAATATTTAAATAATTAAAAAATAAGCAAGCTGTAAACAAAGCGTAAAATAGTTAGCAGGTGTACTTAAATCTTGGTTTGAGCTTCCTGATTTGGTTTGAATGTGTATAAATTACGTAAACACTTCTAGCTTCTTAATAATAAAGGACAGGTGGAATTTTATTTTGTACACAGAAGGATAAAAAAAAAAAGGAAGTCGTTATTTATCGAAAAAGAAACGATGTTCATTAACATTTAAAATCTACATTTAAAGATAACATTTCTTTACCTGTAATAATTTAATAGCATTGTAATTCTATACTATAATTTTTCAAGAAACTGTGTTGATTGGAGAAGTAATTATTTAATTTGGATAGTAATTATATATGCAATTAAAATCACCATTTCTCTGTAATTTTTTTTTTTTTTAATTTAAAAAATAAAATTAAATATACCTAAAATAAAATAAAATATTTAGATAAATAATTAAAAACAGTTTCTTTAGTTTTACCTTATTTTACAGTTAAAATAAAACTAAAATTTATTTTTTAAGTTATATAAATTTATTGTATTTTTAAGTTATAAATATTAAAAATGGAAAAAGTTATTTTATACTCAAGAAAATTAAAAAAAAAAAATTATTAAGATTTTCAAATTTTTAATTGAATTGTAAAATAAAGTAAAATAAATAAAAAGTTAATATTACATAAAAAGTTAAAGTAGTAAAAAAAAAAAAATAGTCCCGCAGGTAGCCTCGAACCCAAGCCACCTGGGTGGGAGACTCGCGCTCTAGAATCACACCACTGAGGCGCTTACTTGCTCGCGAAATAACTTGTATTTAAAGATTACTGAAACTTTAAATGCTTTTTTCTCGAAATTTTGTGGATAGTGGGTCCTACTGTTTTAATATGTTGTTGCCATCATAGTATACTACAATCCTGCGCAATTTCGTCCCGATCTGAATTTTCGATGTTGTGACCTCTCCTTGTGAGACAAACAAATATAATCATGCATAATTATAATTATACTGGGAGAAACAAATATAATTATACAGCATGCGGTATAAGTGAAAACTGCATTTTCAGTTGAATTTTTTAAGCTTTCCAATTGAGTTAAAATTCGGTTCGGTCTTTTGAATACTTTGAAACTCATATTAACTATTGAGAAAACCAAAATATGTATATCTTCAAGAATGCACAGAAATTTAAATAATGTAAGGAGTAAGTGTAGTGAGTGTATACTAAGTACGATATGTGTTAATGGCAAGATTTTTCTCTGTTGTTTTAATGTCTTCTGTTATGTGGATGTTTAAAATGTAGAGTTTAAAATGCTTGTCATGATGATGAAGTACAACATTTCGTGAGTTACCATGAAATTATGAAGCAAAAGTATTAAAATAAGTATTGTTGTAAAAATATCCTTATTTCATCATAACAACGTTTAACATATAAAAAATTAGCTTTCTGCATTTTGAAAATGTATCTTTTTAGGGTGGTGAAATAATTTTTTTCTTGATATGCATGTAAATTTTAGATATTATTATCCTGGTTCCAGGAAGGAAATCAAACAAAGAAGTAACATGTACAAATGATGTGAAATCTACCGGAGACACGCATACTTTTCTTAGTTATGAGTGAATAAAGATTTTGTTAACTTGTGTGCAGAAAGTTGAGAAATATTTCTTTGCGTGTCATTTCATCTTTGTACAATTGGAAATTTAAGTATTTGCGCGAAACACGTTGATTTCACTGGGAATCGGATGCAATTCTGAAACAAAAAGAGTGCCTCTTCCTTAAACAAAAAACATCGGCTTTGAGATATATGAACATATTGTGTAAATAATCCTCTTGACATATTTTAGTTTTATTCATTTATTTACTTATTTTATTTTTTACTTATTTTTATTTTATTTTATTTTTACTAACACAATTTTTAATGAAAATTTTTTTACCACAACGATGAAATTATTTCATTTCAGACATACAGGAAAATTATTAAAATTTTATTTTTTATGAATTTTACTTTTTTTTTTTTTTTTTTTAACATGTGAGATATATGCGCGGTTGCTAGACTCTTACTGTTTTATCAAATATTTTATGATTTTTTTTCTGCTCATAATAAATTTCAAAATTTTAAGAAAATGACTTTAAATTTGTAAAACATTTTTAAAAATAGTGATATTTTTTATTTGAATGTCTATATCCACTAAAGGGATGGTGGGCATTAATTTATTTTATTCTTATCTATTTATTTATTTAATTTTTAATTAATTAATTTATTTATTTATTTTTTGTAAATTGCGGTCTTAGAGTTGTAAAATTTTTATACGTAGGTATTGGAATATAACAATATTAAACTTAATTGGAATATAATAATATATAATTTTTAGAAAACTATTTAAATATATATATATATTACTTAAATTTAAAATGACTTTTGCTAACTATTTTTTAATTCCCCCACCTCTCTCTTTGATTTTACATTAATGTAGTTTAACAATATAATCTAAACATATCTAAACATTACTTTTGTGGTATACTGTTGAATATTAATGCATATATATGCAAATTACTATAATTAACTAAGACACTAACTTACACACACAAAATAATAATAATAATAAATGTCACTACCCTTTAAGGCATAAAGCTTTTCGACTATTTAAAAATTATAACAGAAATTTACAAGTTTTATAAATAAATTTAAAATAGTTTTCTTCTAATATTATAGTAATTTATTAAAAAAAAAAAAAAAAAAATTAGAAGAAGAGTAATTAAAGAAGAAAAATGCTATAGAATTAACGTAACATAAATTTATAAAAATGAAGAGATAAAAACTGGAAAATACTAAGATGAAGAACTATTTAATGCGTGCTGTTTATGGAATAGCAAAACTTAAATGAATAAATTAGGAATTGGATTTCACTTATAATAAGATATTGGTAGATAAATACACATTCTATTATTATTTGAAAATAACAAGAAATTAATCGTTTAAATTGTACATTTTACACTAAATGCGTTTTATTTAAACGTCACTTTTCACATAACATGAGAAAAATATAAAGGAAAAGTAATACATGTATATTTAAATAAAAATAAACTGAAAAGTTAATAATTTCTTTTTTGCATGATGTACATTCACGAACTGACACTAAATGTACAACGAAATATTTTTAAGCAAACCTTTACGAACTTACCAAAGAATAAATTTATTATATTGCACATTCATCATAGAATTTCCCCTTTTCTAATTAAGCAATACAGCTTGAGTAATAACTTAGCAAAATGTCTTCAAAGATAACTATTCAAACCGAAGATAAATTTTAAAACATTTGCATAATCATACCGCAATGTTATCCCTAATAACGACATTACCTTTAAACATTTAAATATTACAGCAAATGAAAAAAAGAAAAAGAAAAAAAAGGATGCAAAATGAAAATAATTAAAGACTGTTTTAGAAAACTAATTTTTTTTTTCAATAACAAAATGAATGTCATTTTTATAATGTGTTGATACTTTTTTTTTTACACGATTTTTATTGACATAGTAATAGAAATATTTCTGTTATAAAACCTTAAAGGCTTCAGAAGCTATAGGATTGCCATTTAGATATTTTATATTAGTATAATAATACATAACACACAATTTTCGCAGCCGATAATATAGGTTTTTCGCGCCCAAATTTTTAAGGCTGTTTTATATATTTATACTTCAATAAAGATATCACACGACAATTAATTATTATTAATGGAAACTTACTATTTTTAAAATATAAAAAAATAGACAAAAAAAAAAAAAAAAAAAAAAAAAAAAAAAAAAATTCAAATGCTTTTACAGTCTTTATTATTATTAGGTTAACCAGTAATAATGTGAAATAAAGAGTAGTTTGAGAAGGAACTACTGCGTAATTCTCCTTTTTAACACCTTCTAATGTAAGAAGAATTATTTTCCGCCAAAGACTCAGTTCTCCAGTTTTGACACAAGCAGACTACTTTTATGTACTACAAAATCATTATTGTTCACAAAGTCATTACTTGAATTGAAAATTTCTGTGAAAGTATTAAGCATAAGCAATATATAAATTTAGAAGACTTTTTAGCTCAATGCGTAAAAATTTTCGATCCTATAGTTGGCTGACTATATGTCCTCGAATCTTGAGGGCAGTCCCCGAATCTAGAGGACAAAACTACCTTCGTCCCCAAAAAATTACAACACATTTGAGGACGCCGGTTATAAAGTTATTAATGTTTTATTATAATTATTTATTATATGTATAATAAATAAGCTGAACTAAGTTCTTTTAGGTGGTTTATACATAAAAATTACTAAAATTTTACAAATTTAAGGTGATTTAATTAATTTTTTGTCCTCGAAATTCGAGGACGCCGCCATCTTTGTCCCCAAATTCAATGAAAAAAATATGGTCACTCTATCCTATAGTGTTTGATTTGAATCAATTTTATTACAAATCTTTTTTAATACATTGTGCCTATTAGTAAGAATATTTGAATATTTTCCAGTCACAATAGTGCATTTAAGACGTGTGTGAGTATTGATTACGTGGGTCCAAAAGGCCTAGGTGGGATGCCTTCAGTGAGAATCTTTCTAAGGTATCTTAGCATGAATTTGGGAGAGTTTCAGTGAAAATCAGGGAAACTTCAAATGACTTAACCGAGGAGCGTAATCTGGGTTCGAACCTGGCAACTCCATCTGTCAGCCTTGAGAGCAGGATATCTTAGCCGCTAGCGAGTTAACCCTTATAAAGATAAAATCACAATATTTTTCTTTTTTACGCAGTAAAATGTGTTCTTAAAAATCGTTTTGAAAATAAACAATTATCTTTTTGTCTTCGTTTCTATAAATGATTGAACATGTCTCAGAAAGTAAATACAGAGCATTAAGAGGATTTAGAGTGAAAGCCTGATTAATTATTATGTAACTAATAACTAGTAATCAGATTTACATTTGATGCATTTTCGATACACAGCTTAATGCAGATTTGAAACAAGAAAACAAAACAATATTTATTTATGACTTTACAAAAAACAAAATAAACGCTTGACTTGTTACTTAAAATTACAAAAATCGAAGTCTATAGTTTCGATTCAGAAAAAGGTTTTGTGATAAAAGAAAATAGATAAAAATTAAAAATGTTTTAAAATTTCTCTATTTGCAATAATTTAAATTCGATTTAAACATCATTCAATATTTAAACATAGTAGTAGGCAGAGGCTGGTTGATCGATTTTCAGTTACCGGAGCAACACAGGCAAGCAAATACTATAAAATATACAATTGTATACATTAGATAAATTGTAATATTATTGTAAAAAAGAAAAAAAAAACTAAAAGAAATTATATATTTTTTTTTCTATCAATATGCATAGTCTCACAAAGATATACTGAAAGTGATACATATTTATGAAACATTCTTTCCATTAATGATCCATTCATTAGAATTTCGATTAATATACAGGATAAACCAAAAAGAATTTCGACAAAATAATGTGGGTGATTGTATCCATAAAAACGAGAAATATTGCAACGGTACATTGCAATAAATTTTCTACTCTGAGCAAATGCTAATGTAAAATGCTCAAGCAAATACTTTCCACTCTAGAGTGTGTCAGAAAAATATGAATTCAAAGCATGTCAAGCAAGCATAAGCATAAATTGTTACTTTTGATATTTGTGTGTATCTTCCATTTCCTTATCATACTAGGTATGGGAAACAGGTAGGTCTTCGTGAAAATTTTTTATCTTTCTTTTTCTCCGGCGATTTTACACGTTTTAAGAGAAATTCGGAGATCACAATATGTCCGTCTGTTGGGTAGTCAATTCGTAAGTTTGTTAGTCCTTAGTTTATTAGACAGTGTACCATTATGTCCAGAACAAATTATCATAAAGAGGTCAAACAAGTTTTAAAATTTCAAATATGATACTAGAAAGAACCTTATTTGTTTTCAACATTCTAATTTAAAAACTTTGTTATTTGAAATTTACCCCCCCCCCTTTTTTTTTTTTTAAACACGGGAGAATGGAAAAAAAAAAAAAAAAAATTCACATACACATGTATTATTAGAATTATTTTCATCGTAAAGATATTGGTTCCGTTTTAAATTATCCTTTAAAATACTAGAATATACCCTCTTATTTAGCTTATCAGGTAGTCGGACATATAATTGATGTATGATGAAGCTCCAGTTGCCTTTTCCACTGTGGCCTGCCACATATTTAATACTAGATATCTCGCTGATATCAACTTTGCCTCCACGCCCACCGAAAATAAAAATATATAAACCAAGGAAACTTCTTGTTAGGGCATATGAAATTCCGAGTCATCTCTGGATAACATGGAAGTTCCTCTTAAAGAAATATTATTATTGCAGCCGAGAGGATAAAAAACGATATTTTTATTCATCGGGGTGAATTGTGTAAATACGATACTTCTACGAGCAGATAACCCGACAGACAAATGAGTGTATTCTAAGTTTACACTGAGGAAAAAAAAAAAAAAAAAAATATATATATATATATATATATATACCGCGTTCATCTAGCACGAATAAGTGGTCAGTTTCTCAATCCCTAAACTAGAAATACAGATTTCTGAGCTATGCGTTTAAGGCACGTGACTAAGCTGAATAGACGAAATGATTGAGAACTTCTAGTGTATACATTTATAGATGGTGAAACAATATTCGGAATCCTTTGCCCTGCGAGAAAATTCTCGCTTGATTTTTTGGAACTGGGTCATAAAACATGATCATAGTTGCTAAAACTCGCCTCTTGTGTATTACATTTATTTCCAGAGATTTTTTAAATAAGTTTGACCTCGATTATATAGGCAAACGCTCTAGAATTCTAATAGGGGTTTCTAGAACTCGCTTTCAAAGGGGACTAGAATTTATAAGGATGACATGAAACTATTTTTACTAGACCCACAATCTAGATTCTAGACTGAATTCTTTCTCAGTGTATTGTTATTATTCCATTATCGAAATCGTATCTTTGAAAAATATGCTTTTCACACTTTAAATGAAATTAAAAAAATCAGCGAACCTATCAAAAAAAAAAAAAAAAAAAGAAAAAAAGAAAAAAAAAGAAAGAAAGAAAAAAAAAAAGTATGAACACACCTAAAAGAAGAGGAAAACAAATGAATAAAAATTATTGTCTTTACAAAATTAATTGAAATACCAAAAATATAAGGGAAAATTATCTAATTTTTTAATCCACTAAAACTATTTAATTAAATAAATATATATATATATAATATCTAACTATATTTAACCTTTCTTTGAGGAAAAAAAATAAAAATAAACAAAAAAATTCAAGGAGACGAATCGGTTAGGAATTGCCACAAAATAATGAGACAGAAGTAATGAAGGAGAAAATAATTTAAATGATCTGAATGACGCAACAGAAAACTGAAACAGAAGCCGTACAACTCTCCTCTGCATTCTGTCTCCAGGAGACGGATTGTTAGTTAGTTAATTAGGGATCACGGTCCAGTGGCTCTCCAAAGTCAAGAGAGGAAATGAAAAAGACTACCAGAGTGGAAAAGGGGCACTTCGCTCACAGTCAGTTATCTGCTATGAATTGCTTTACAGCTAATTAATACAGAAAGCAATAATTTCCTCTCCAAATGGATGGGATTTCTATCAAAATATGCTTTCACACACAGCTGGAATGAAATCGGTACAGGATAAATCTTTCCTCTCTCTAAAAACAAAACATTGTATGAAATGAAGTAAAGTAAATAAATAATTAGGATGTCGGGGAATGTTTTAATTTAACAAATAGTTAAAAAAAAAAAAAAAAAAAAAAAAAAAAACATAGAACCGACTTCGATAATTACTTTGATTACTGTAATTATAGCGACAAAATAGTTAAAACTTTCAACATTTACAAGAGGGTTGTAACCAAGAGTTATGAGATATTCTTATTGTAGAAGATTGGATTTTTTTTTTTTTTTTTTTTTTTTTTTTCAGTTATAGAGTGTTATTTCTTTCCATATAACGATTAAAAATGCTATATATATATATATTGGCACGAATGTATATGATATTTTGTGATTCTATGATGCATACATATTTAAAGTTATTTTATGAATGTGCATGTATTCTGTATTTTACATACAGATGGGCGATAAAATAAGGTACGAGTCATTCCATGCAAAATCAACACAGCTAAAACCCTGACTCCCTCAGATTTTTATGAAATTGGACTCATTTATTTGTTGTTCGATTGAGAAATGAATGTATACCAATTAATAATTTACTATCTCTTTTAGTTTTTGATATACAGGGTTGCAAAAGTGGGTAAAAAATGCAAATTTACGAAATTATTCTACTGCAAATGTACCCATATTTTCTTTCCTAATTAACTTAGAGATAAAAAAAAATTGGCATCATTAGAAAGCTTATAATATAGGATTCAAATGATATATCACAAGTATATATTTTTACATTTTTTCCACTTTAAGGTCAAGCATTTTGACCTTTGACCTCCAATATCTCAAAAAGTACACATTTAATTTTCTTTTAAAAATTATATGTTATTTTTACATTTATTATCTATAACTATTTCAAATTTTAACATGGGACGACCATGGGATGGTGAGTCATAAATTAATATGCAACTCTAAATCAATATTTTCATACTAACATAACGTAAGTTTTCTCCATATTTCGTTCCACAATTAACTTAGAGATATAAGATTGGTATCATCAGAAAGCTTATAACACAGGCTTTTAAATGATATATCACATGTATATATTTTTAAAAATTTTCATTTTAAAGTAAAATATTTTGACCTTTAAACTTCAATATCTCAAAAAGTATACATTTAATTTTCATTTAAAAATTATATGTTATTATTACATTTATTATGTATAATTATTGTACGTTTAAACATGGGACGGCCATTATATTTTTATTTATTTATTTATTTATTTATTTATTTATTTTTTTGTGTGTGTGTGTGTGAAGCGTACGTTATGTTAATATGGAAATACTGGTAGAGCTGCATTTTAATTTATAACTCAGTGTACCATGGCCGAAACATGTTGAAACTTACTTTAATTATAGATAATAAAAGTAGGAATAACATATAATTTTTAAAAGAAAGTTAAATATGTACTTTTTGAGATATTGAAGGTCAAAGATCAAAATGATTGACCATGAAAATTTTTTTAAATGTATACATGTGATATATCATTTAAAAGCCTGTATTTATAAGCTTTCTAATGATACGAATCTTATATCTCTAAGTTAATAAGGGAACAAAATATGGGAAAAACTTACGTTATGTTATGTTAGTATGAAAATACTGAATTAGGGTTGGATATTAATTTATAACTCACTACCCCATGGCCGTCCCCTGTTGCAGTTTGCAATAGTTATAGATAATAAACGTAAAAATAACATATAATTTTTAAAAGAAAATTAAATGTGTACTTTTTGAGATATTGGAGGTCAATGGTCAAAATGTTTGACTTTAAAGTGAAAAAAATTAAAAATATATACTTGTGACAGATCATTTGAAAGCCTATATTATAAGCTTTCTAATGATACTAATTTTTTTTATCTCTAAGTTAATTATGAAAAAAAATATCGGTACATTTGTAGTAGAAGAATTTCGGAAATTTGCATTTTTTACACATTTTTGCAGCCCTGTATATCAAAAACTGAAAGAGGTAGGGACTAATTAATTGATATACATTCATTTCTCAATAGGACAGATAAAGGAGCCCAATTTCATAAAAAATCTGATGGAGTCAGGTCCAAAATGCTGTTTGTGTGTGTGTGTGTGTGTGTGTGTGTTGATTTGACATGAAATGACTGTAGAAATCTTTGAACATTTCGCCGACTATATATAATGGAATTTTTCGGAACATCAGAGGTGTAAATAATATGTAATACCACATAAAACAGAAAAGTACGTGCAGCAACGCATTTAATTTATTTTTTTATTTTTTAAGTGTATATTACTTTTTTTTTTCTTTAATTTGTTACTAGTCCCTCTTTTCGAGGCAAAATCTACACTGAAATATATGGGGTGTAACACGTTTTTTACACCCACACTCTCAGAAATGGATACTCAAATTTCACGAAATTTTCTTTAATTTTGACGAAACCGTTTCCAGAGAAACACTCCGAGCGAATATTTCGTCAAATTGAGAAAATTACTTTCTTCACTTGTTTGAACATACGAATTTCGTCAAAAGTAAAGATACATTTTTTCATCTTAGTTTCGTGATACAGAATAAAATACAAATTATAGAAGTGCAAGTTCGTTACTTTAGGCATTAAATCCTAATTATATTCAATGAAATATGAATAAAACAGAGCAAACAAATAAAAATCATTTGGACATTTATTTAACAGCTTTGAGACCGATAGTTACCATGATTTTTGTCTCATTGATCCATATTTTTACAGAAATTCACAGAAGCAAGCGCACACAATATTTTGTAGACATAGGACATCACAAACATCCATGCCCGCACCGCGATTTGAACCCAGGACGTGGGAATCCAGAAGGCAGCGCCCTACCTACCGAACCACCAGGCCGGGCAAATAAAAGCCATTGTAAAGCAAAGTCGAAACAACACAGGAGATAAAACTAATATGGCGGTAATGAAAGCTAGCACATGCTATTGTGAGTAAACAGTTTCGTCCAATATTTGAGAGTTCACGTTTCCTCAAAAATCACGTGATCGCTTGACGAAATGGTTGTCAAAAACAACGAAATTAAGCCCGAGGATGTCTGAATCGCCAAAATAAAAATTGAGCATATTATTTCTGAGAGTGCATGAAATTCCAAAAGAATTCATCAAATATTTCTCTAGATACTCCACAGAATGTATCATTTCGAATGTGCTCACATTATTTTGGTACCCTCTATACAATGTCTCAATAACTGAAGGTAAATAAGCACATGTCGTATTACCTAATTTGTAAGCATACATTATTTAATAGCATAGCTAATACTCTTGAAGGAGACATTAAACATAAAAATTCTTCACAGATGAAAACGGTGATTTTTTCTTCCATTAAGGGGACTTGGTACCCTTCATTTCGCAAAAAAGTCACGAAAATATCATTTTCTAATTTTTTGCTTAAAATACACCTTAACATCCCTAGTATATCCTGACGAAGTTTCGTGAAAATCCGAGAACTATAAAATAACATTTTAAGTAATTTAAAGTAGATTTAGAATATTTTTTCAGAGTTAAAGTGGTTTTTCTCAGTTCGTGTTTTTTCAGTATATTCATATGTTCAAAACGCTAAAACTTAAATATATCTCAGTTGACTTGATTTTTTTTAATGGATGTTCATGACAGTGCATTTTATAAAACTAAGGATCAGATTTGCAATAAAATCAAAAGTTTTTTTTTTTTTTTTTTTTTTTTTTTTTTTAATAGATATGTAAAAAAAAGAAAAAAAACTGTATTTTTTGTTGAATTTTTACATATGTATCAACATTTTATTTTTTTACTCCCAAACAAATTAACTTTTTAGAAATCCGATTCTTAAAGTTATGGAGGACACTTCAAAGAAAATTATAAAAAAAATTGTTTAAAAAAATTAGAAATCGTAGGACAAGATAGATTTAAAAAATTATTTAATTTTTTTTAAATAAATTAAATTTTTTCAAATTGTACTAGTAGAAATGTCTTTTTCTGTTGTAAAATCATTTTCCTTAATAAAATCACTTAATAATATGCAAAAAGAGTATTGTAAAATGCTTAAATACAAAAAATTGTTCAAAGGGTACCGAGTCCCCTTAACCCTTTAACGATCATTGGTTTCGCAGCGAAACCAAACATTTGACATAATTTAATTTTTTTTTTTTTTTTTTTTTTTTTTTTTTTTGGCAGCAGTTTTTTCACATTTCCCCCTTATTTTAATCAGGTTTTAAACGTTTGTTCCTTTTCTGTTTGGTAGATAGCAGCACTATTCCGAAATTGAACAAATATTGCTTCAAATGAAGCTGGATGCATAAGTCATTTGAAGTTTCTTAGTGTGAGTGAGTGCACTTTGCTGGTTTGATGATGCACTCATGTCTAGTTTTTATCATTTAATGAAGAGCTGGACTATCATTTTCACCTGAAACAACTTTTACGAGTTTTTGTAGTCGATCATGTTTACTTACAAAGTGTTTTATTTATTAAATTTAATATTATTTGAATTTAATAAGGTTAACTTCTAGATGTTTCAAACAAAAATTTATCGAAAAGGAACAATGCTATTTTTTTTTTTTTTTTTTTAAATATTTATGATCAGCTCGGTGTATAAAAGTCATTTTTACAATTAGTTTAATAATTTTTAAATAAATTAAATAGTGAACGTTAAAGGGTTAAGCATACAATTCTGTCGCTAAAGGAAAGAAAATTTGTGGAGTTCCTATATAAATTCATTCATTTTAATTTGTAAAGTTTTGTATGGCTTGGCATATGCAATTCTTTTTAAAGTGTTCTTTTTTTAAATTACATATTTCAATTTGTAATTTTTTGCAAAATTTATTTTTTTACTGAAATAAAAGCAATATTGAGTCAGATACGAAAAACGAACAGCTGTGGTGTGTTTCACAACTAAAGCAACTCTAAATATTTGTGTTTTGTCATAGGAAAATGCAATTGGAGAAAATACGAAAATAAAATGTTTCCGATGTTCTAAAGATATATACGTTAATGTGTGCAAATCAAATTTTGGCAATTTGCATCCCAGGTTTGAGTTTAATTTTAGAATTAAACGAAAAAATAAACTGATATTGTTTAATGCTGTCGTGAGAATATCTGTGCGCAATCTTAATATGCCCAGCATTTGCGCCAATGTAGGAAAAATGTATTATATTGTTGGGTATTGGATATTCAAAGAATATAAAACCACCTTTGTTATAGGATGGTTTTAAGAAAGGTTACAATTTTGTATTGTATTTACACCGAAAATAAATTAAAAGATTTTATATTTTTGTATTGCCACATGTAAGTTTTGATTTCACATCTGCTTTATTTTTATTTAGATAATTTCCGGGAAAAAAAAAAAAAGGTCAATTTTTATAAATTAAATATACATAAACGAAATAGAATATGTTAATTAAAAAAATGTATAATGTTTATAAACTTGAAAAATATATCAAAAAAAAAAAAAAAAAAAAAAAAGAAAAAAGAAAAAAAAAAAGAAAGAAAGAAAATGACGTCAGTTTTACCTGAAGTTTTTCGCAGGCTTAATTTTTTGTAAAATTTTACTTCAATTAGTTTAGTTTAGCTACTCACATGCAAATAAATACATTTATTATATATATAATATTTTATGTCTCATAATACTAATACTAATACTAATAATAATATCTATATATATACAGTCGGTAACAAAAGTCTCCGAACACTAGCAAAAATTTCTATATAAAAAAGGTACACTAAATACAATTTTGCTAAATAAATCCTTGTCGAATCCTGTTTTTAGACTGACTAAGAATAGGACTCGACAAGGATTTATTTAACAAAACTGCATTAAGTGCGCTTTTTTTTACATAGGAATTTTTACTAGTGTTCGGAGACTTTTGTTACCGACTGTACATAAAATAAAAAGACAACAACTGTAATTTTCTTTCTAAATTCACAATGTTACAATAATATAAAATTATTTTTTTATTAATAAAAAAAAATAATTAATAATAAATAATATTTTTAGAATACCCAGTTTTATTGTATTTATTTGTAATTCTTTTCTGATTACCTTAAAAAAAAAAAAATCTGGAGTGACTCCACTCGACTTTCCGAACATTGAGTCATTAACAGTTTTGTAGATAAAGTAAAGAAAGAGGAGTTGTTAAACAAACAAAAGGGAGAAAACCATAATAGAGTGTTTGAGTATTTTTCTCCATCTATTACACGTTGTTTTATTGAACGCTACTGAACTTTGAGCCCATAGATCATAATGACAAAGAAATTTTCGTTGTGTCCCTGTAAAAACTTATAAATGCTACATTCACCAAAATGCTTATAGTTAGTGCAACAGTGATTTATAATACTCATATAAATTTTCAGCTGAATTCAATAAGGCGTTTAGATGCTATCGTACTTTTAAAAATTTAGTCCCATAGGCCATAATGATAAAGAATTTTTCTTTGTGTCCCTGTAAAAAAACTGTAAGTGCTAGATTCACCAAAATCTATACAGTTAATTCAACTGTGATCTATAACATGTGTACAATTTTTTTGCTCGGATTAATAAGGCTTTTAGACGCTATCACATTTTTAAAAATTTGGCCCCATAGGCATAATGATAAAGAATTTTTCTTTGTGTCCCTGTAAAAAAAACTATGAGTGCTAGATTCACCAAAATCTATAGGGTTCGTACTATGGTGACTTACAATATGCGTACCAACTTTCAGGTTAATCGAACAAAGCGTTAAGACGCTAGCGTTTTCACTCACAGACACACACACATACACACATACATACACACACACATACATACATCATCGTAAAAATAGTGAAAACGGACTCGTTGGACCTCGAAACGTATAGAAACATCAAAATCTCGAATTCGGATTTTTGACATGATTACAATACTTTCCTCACTATAGTGTTCGGAAAGTAAAAAAAAGTGACCCAACCTAAAAGCAATACCACGCCTCTTCTCCCCTCTAAATTCCGGACCAGACTTCCGAAAGTCAAAACATTTTTTCTTTTTTTTTTCCCCCCCCTCAAGCATTACTAAGAATCGTGATTTAGACAAAATACATGGCTTTGTTAACAGAGTAATTGAGGAAAATGCGACAAAAATCCGTTTTCAAAATGCATGTTATAAAAATCTCATTTGCATACCACTCGAGATCAAGTAAAATGAATCAAAGTCTCAAGGACTACTAATGCTGTAAACTGGTAAACTCAAACTTACTATGTAAAAAAGAAAAAAAAAAAAAAAATCTTTAGAGCTTGTCAATTTTACCCTGCAAGTTTAATTTTCACAAAGTTTTATATCAATTTTAATATTTACGCATAAATTTATTTTCATTTCAAAAAAATTTTAAACGAACTAGTAAACTTTTTTTGTCAACAGTTAAGAATTAAAATTAATTATGTATTTTTGTCTGAAAAAGGGCTTCTTCAACTTTTTTGATACTGTCCATTTCGATACTGATCATTATTAATTTTCTTTTCTTTCCTTTTTCTTTCAAAAAAAAAAAAATAAAATAAATAAATAAAATAAATAAATAAATAAATAAATAAATAAAAATAAATATAAATAAATAAATAAATAAATAAATAATAAAATAAATAACATAAACTTTTCTTATTTGAATGTCAAAATTATACTTTAATTAAATTAAATAATAAATAAATAAATAAAAACAATCAGTACCATTTAATGTATAATGTTTTATGTGATGGCAAAAATTTTTTCCCATACAAGACATATGAAAATAATTCAAACGCATATAAATAAAATCAACAAAATTTCTTTTAAAAAATATTCCGCCCTTTTCTAATTTTAAAAATGTTTTTGAAAAAAAAAAGAGAGAGAGAGAGAGAGAGAGAGAGAAATTGTACAAAAACATTGAAACAGCTTGGACCTCTTGGCGGAATTTGAAATTTGGCACTGAAGTAGCTCGGACGTTTCTCGCCAAAATGTTTACTTATGCATTTGCGATACCTATATCAACTCATCGCCGAAATGACAACAAAATTATAAATAATTATAGATAATAATAATAATTAAATATTACTTCTATAAAATTCAAACTATATAACAAAATACAACCAACATCGTTGCTTTCTTTATTCTATTCTATTCCTTAAAACAATTTTTATAGATGCCACACGCACCACATAAACTTTAAATTTTACATCTACTTTTTAAGATAGCACGCGATCATGTTTTACATAAAAATTAAATCATTAAATTCATTTTTTTACTTATTTTTATTTCATTTTGCATGCGCACTTTTTATTTCCTAATTCAAAATTATATATATATATATATATATATATTAGGGAAAAAAAAAAACTCGATAGTGTTTGTTTTGATGCTGATTATTATTAATTTTCTTTTCTTTTTCTCTCCCCCCCCCCCCCCCCCCCAAAAAAAAAAAAAAAAAGATTTTTATGAAATTCTGGTAAAAGCAGAATTTAGTTTAAGATGGAGGACTATTAGGTTTTTTTTTTTTTTTTTTTTTTTTTCAAATTATAACATCGCTTTCAAATTATTCAATTATATTTTCGATAAATGTCCAACTATCGAAATATGACACCGCAAAAATTCTAGATTGATACTAATAGTCCTCAGTCCTAAAAAAAAAGTCCTGCACAAAAATTTCTTTTATAGTCTCTTTATTATTGTTTAATTACATTTCTAGAATTAATAGTTCATTACTAGTCTTGATTTTAGAAAAAATAAAATGATCTGTACATTCCTACAAAACACTATTACAAGAAGTGGAATGCTGCAACAGTACATACATACTGTAATCACATGTTATTTACATAATACATATGAAAGATGTTATTTACATAATGCAAAGGAGAGATATATATCCATCTTGTTTTGCCTTTAAATACCTTTACTGAACGGCTCTGACGTCAGATTAAATTGGTGTCCTAGTCTAAAAATGACTGCTGGACTGCTGCCAATGATGCAGCAGAAAGTTTAATTCTTCGGTGGCACATAATATATATCTGATCCAACGAAAGTTTTTAAAAATGCATCGGATTTCGTGGTTTCTAGTTTCTTTAAAGAATAAGACATACGGGTGTTTTCTGAAAGAAAAAAGGGTTTAAATAAGAAATTACTCTCTGGAAGCGATACCAATCAAGGATTATATAACTAGGTTATCGCTTTTAAAACCGGTCAGATTGCTTGGAAATTTTTCGAACCATTGAATCGAGTTTCGGACGATAAAATTTCATTGATTTTGAATTAAATATCTAGAAGTATTAAAATAAAATATGACAGAATTTATTTTCCTTGCAGCGACATGTGTCAACGTATTAATATATATATATATATATATTCTAAGTTATGAGCATGAGAGAATAATGCATTCAACTTCATTTATTTATGTTCATTCATTCATTCATATGTATTCAATGCACAGAAAAATGTTTAGGTCCAAACGTAATTTGACTAGCCTGACATCTGCAACCCACTGTGTACTTTCAGTCGCGTACAGTCAACCTTCCTGCTTGTTACCTTACTAGTAGTGATGCGTCTCCTTATTGTAAATAGTGTTTCGTATTTTCTGCATTTAAACCTTAATGTAACTTTTTTCATTTAGGTAACTTTAATTGTAATTTTTATATGTTTTGTAAATATTGTAAATAGTCATTCCTAGTTTAAACTGTTAGGCAAATTTAGGAAAACATGCAATTTCTTACTCAGGTGGGTCTCCAAAGGTATCTTTTTCAAGGCAGAACTGTCTTGGACAGACCGACAGACCGAGGGGACCCTGAGGCAGAACTGTGTGTGATCCAATTATGTAAGGAAAAAGAAAAAAATGTATAATTTTTAGAGCGGGACTCACGGAATTCCATCAAGTACGTTATAGCTGTTAATTCTTTTCCACCCCCCTTCAGTTTACTGTCTCTCCTCAGGCTGGCATGTTTCCCCCCCCCCCCCATCATATCGTCACGTCGAGTTCTTCTAGAGCTCACTTTAGTTAAGAAGCCCGACTTACACCGCACGAACAAAAAGATAGTACAAAGGATTTTTTAATTTGATTTTTCATAAAATAACATTATCTAAATTGTGCTTATCATTTATTATTATCATAAAATAACACTATTTCCGGACTCATTTTTGTTTTAAGACTCATTTAGAAAAGTTTTAAGACTAAATTTTTTTTTTAATTTAAGACTACACTCCGCGACAAAAAGATAGGAACAAAGGTTTTTTTTTTTTTTTTTTTCATAAAATAACATTATCTAAATTGTGCTGATCATTTATTATCATAAGAAAATATTGTCACATCAAAAACATATTAAATATTTGAATCATATTCAAAATATTCATATTCAAAAATTAAAAAAAAAAAAAAAAAAAACTTTGTTCTTATCTTTTTGTCGCGGTGTGTAGTCTTAAATTAGAAAAAATTTAGTTTTAAAATTTTTCTAAATGAGTCTTAAAACAAAAATGAGTCCGGAAATAGTGTTATTTTATGATAATAATAGATGATAAGCACAATTTAGATAATGTTATTTGATGAAAAATCAAAGAAAAAACCTTTTGTGCCTATCTTTTTGTCGCGGGGTGTACTAGATCATGTAACACCACATCATGCTTCTACAACTTGAGACGGAGGTAAGCGGTGGTTTCGATCACTGCAGGTACTCCCTAAGCACTCGTGATGACGATGATGATGTAATTTGACTAGCAAATTAGAATGCAGATCGAATTTTTTTTATTATTATTATTATTACAAAGTTATAATAAAAACGTTTTTATAAAATTTTGCGTTAAGTTTAAAAATGTACACGTGATCTTCTCAAATCCGAATATTAAAGGGGAAAGAAGTGGCCTTGGCATCTTAAACGACAAATCATAAAATTTTTTATCTCATTTAAAAATGAAATTATAAATATATTATCAATTACAGATGGTTATTTTAATAATAATGAAATTTAAGATCTATAAAAAATCCTAATTTAATAAAGAGTGATATTTTTTTTTTTCCCAAAAAATATTTTATCTCATAATCTATCTATATATTCTATTCGTACTCACAGTTTTAAGGTCAGTTTGAAATAAATAATGTAAAAATAATTGTGTACGAGATTGGGTTATAGAAATTTAGAGTGTATCCATTTTTAAATCTCAATTGTTGCATTTAAAAATATAAAAACAAAAGTAATTAAAAAATAATGCAGAATAATTTTTCCTCCAGTTTTTTTAGAAGTTCATAATTGTAAGAAAAATCAAGATTATGGTAATTTGTTTCATTTACAAGTGAATAAGTCACAAACTTATATGCCAATTTGTTAACAACGGGTTTTAACTGATTCATATATAAACTTTAACTTCTCCCTATAACGGACATCAGTTAAAATGCTTCGAGAAAGAATTTACCAAAATTGTGAGGTGTAAAAGAGAGCTGAAATGCCTATTCGCCCTACAGCTAGACAAATTTAAAAATCTAAAACTGAAAATGTAGTCAGATAGGGAACTGGCAGATCATTAGAAAAGCGATCTAGTGAAAAATAAAATCTGTCTTACAAGATCAAAGAGGCATAAATTCATGTTATTGCTCTACTAAAAATGTCAAAAATTAACCGAAATTTGTAGAGAAAAGTATGACGTTCAACATTTACAGTCGGTAACAAAACTCTCCGAACACTAGCAAAAATTGCTATATATAAAAAAAAAGTACACTTAATACAGTTTTGTTAAATAAATTCTTGTCGAATCCTGTTTTCAGACTGTCTAAGAACAGGGTTCGACAAGGATTTATTTAACAAAACTGTATTAAGTGTGCTTTTTTTTAATATAGGAATTTTTGCTAGTGTTCGGAGACTTGTGTTACCGACTGTATATGTGTTCTAAATAATTAGTATCTCACATAGTTTATTAAAATAAACTATAAAAAATAAATAAATAAATAAATAAAATAAAATAAACATAAAATTTTACAAAGAATAACTGTGCTAAAGTGGAATAAGTACAACTGAGCTGGGGAAATGTAACATTTTCGGATAAAAAATATTTTTGATTGACCAAATATTGGGTTGTTCGATAAATAATGTCGTTTTTTGAAACCTTCGCTTCTGAAAACCAAGGCTTCTTCGAACGTGGAATTTTTCAACTTACCGAAAGATGGCAAAAGGTCATCCAACAAAATGGTCAATATATCATTGATTAATGTTTGTTGTTAATATAAATAAATTCACTTTGAAAAACATGAAAAAAAAAAAAAAAAAAAAAAAAAAAAAAAAAAACGACATTATTTATCGAACAACCCAATGGTTTTAACTGAGTGGCAAAAATAATTCATAAAAATAATAATCACGTGACAATTATAAGTTCTCAGAGTCACATGACTTTTCTTACACACTGCAGTGAGCAAAACTAACCAACGTCGAGTTTTTCTCGCCAAGCTGTGAACTCTGCGTTCTCTTACGCCGACAATATCTTTCCTTATTTTTGAAGTTATATATCCTTTTAAAAGTTAGATTGTTTTGAATATAAAACATATTTTATCGCACGCAATGGTGATTAGACATTTCACATGTAGATTTTTTTTACATTTTATTATTTCGCTCTTTTTACGCAATTATTTTTATAAAATGCTTAAACTGCAACAACTGCATGTGTTACCAGAGGAAAAAAAAAATATTACACTATTGTTTTTATAAAAATTTATGGGAGTTATACTTATCTCTAAATGACTTTATTAAATTAATAATAATGATAATAATAATAGAGCAGAAAAGCTGAAAATGTAATATTTTACACAAGTTTTGCTTGCTTTACCTCTTAATAATAATAACATTAATAATAAAAACGATCAAAACAAATAATCTCCAATAACGCGATAATTGCCAAAAAAATGTTAACCTTTTCCCAGCAATCATCCGACACAGCTTTGCCCCACTTTCTCATATTCCAGTGATAAAGCAATGCTCCGTCTATTGTAATAATAGGTCTATGGTTAAAAAAAGGAAAAAAAAAATGTTTAAAAAAAATTAAATGTTTGGTTTAGTGAGAAACTAATGGACGTCAAAGGAAGATATATGAACCAGGCACTAAATATAATTCTTTGATCGTTTAAAGAGCAGTTTCACCCCCCCCCCTCAAAAAAAAGTAGTTGTGCTTTTTACTATAAACATCGTGGGAGCGTCCAAAAACCTTGTACACGCAATTCATAGCAAGGTATGATAATTTTATTTTTTTAACAGGATGGAGCTTTTTGTCCTAACTACCTAACCTTTTAACCTAACTACCTAATTTCCGAAACATGAAAATTATAGAAAATTGTTGAATAGTTTTAGAAATGTGTTTGCACATGAAAACGTAATCCATGAAAAATTATAGATTCATTTGCGATTAATGAAAATGAAAAGCAATATAATTCATTTGGAAAATCTGAGCATAATATTCATGAGGATGTATATAGTATAAGTCAAAAAAAATTTTGGGAAAAAAAAAAACTGGTTAAAATTATTATAGATGAAAATCAAAATGTAATATATAAAGAATTATGGAAACATTTTGTGCGATTAATACTTAATATATGAAATACAGCAGAATTGTTAAAAATGTTAATGAAATATAAATAGTATTCTGAATATTAAATATAATACACATAATTTTCATACTCACAGGAAAAATGCAACCAAGTCATACCACTTACCTATAATAAAGAAAAAAATTATTAAACAAAATTTATTTGTTAAGCAAAACTAATTTAAAATTTTATTGATTGATTTTATATATATATAATAGACTTCACGCACAGCAATGGGGAATAAATAGCATAATAACAAAGCATTTTTATAGAAAATTAAGTGAACTAAAAAGAATTATTTGCATATCAAAGAATCTATTAAAAAAAAAAAAGAAGAAGGAGAAGGAGAAGGAGAATAGAAAGAAAAAAAGAAAAAATGTAAAGTATATTTTTGTAGTCAGCTTAACAAATATTAGGAATTCTTTTAAATGCTATTAACAAACATAAAATAATTCCAAACAAATTAAACAAATTAAACAAATAATTCCATAAAATAGTTTATTAAATCGAGCCTTTTTTCAATAAAATTTTATTTTTATAACTTTTTTCATTTTTTGATTTTTTAAAAAAATCTAATTTAAAAGTCCTTAGTAATGTTTTTAAAAGACTATTGGAAAAACGAATCTTATCAAAGGGAAAAATTAATAAAATCTACTTCTTAATGATCAACTCTTTGTTATCTTTGAATTCTCAGAAAATATTATACGAATTTTAAAAAAAAGTACACTTCGAATTAAAAATATGAAAAATCACGAACTAGAATTATTATTATTATTTAATAACTTGTTGCCTGTTTAAACTCATTTCAATTTTTTTTCTACTTTTCTATTTAGAAAAATGTTGGATAACAGAAAATTTTTGGACTTACAAGGTCGTACAAGCGTACATGGTACCTGGTACAAATATGACGTTCGTAGGTACGTCGTGACAATTACGGGTTTAATATAAAGAGTGTATAAATAAATAATTTAACATTCATCATGAAACGAACAATCAAGATGAAGGGAAAAAGATGATAATTATATATGTACATGAAAAGTGGATAACTTTAAAAATGTAGTTGATTATTTCCCGATATCTTTTTTTTTTTTTTTTTTTTTTGTTAGTACGACAGGATCATTTCATTCAGACAGCGATTTTGTGTTGTTACGATTTTGCAGTCTATCACTTGAATGAACGTGCTAACTTTTTAAAGACAATTTTTCAGCTTACATTCTCTGTCATAAACCTTCTGCTGAATCCGGGTTAAAAACGGAAAAACGAATTAGAATATCAGACCTATCGTTACAAATTTGGTACCAATCTTTTCTGAATCCAGGGGTGCAAACAGTTTTTCGACACGACCATTAGATTTGTTTAAATTAACAAAAGTATGAAATTTAGGTGACAACACTTCGTTTTAATCTTTTCATACCTTTTAGTGCGAATCAAGCTAGTAGAAAAAATCTTTAATTTTTTTTTTTATTATTATTTATTTATTTTATTGTTATTACGATTACGACTACTTCCGTAAACAAGGTATAAGCAAGTATTGTAATACCGATTTCCGAAATGGATTTTGTATCTTGCATAGTTGAAAAAGAAATGGTAGTGGAATGTTTCAAATTGAAGTTAATTTGTGAAATTGGAAATTTATGTTAATCTAATTACAAACCTCCAACTTTGGTATTAACACGAGATTCCATTTTAGAGATGTCATGTCTATGATTTTACACGATTTTTCGCGACGTCTATATGTAGGTATATGTGTATGTGTGTGTGTGTGTACGCAGAAAATTTATATGTTGCAAATTTATATGTAGGTTTATTATAACATCTAGTTGTGCACATCTCTTTTTGGTCTTTCTGTGTCTTTCCTTTCTGGAGATATTTTACGAAAATTATATTCATAATGGCCAAGACTACAAAACTGTTGGCCATTTTATAACATACTGTCATAGCGGTTTCAACAGCATTTAATGATACAGCCCGTAATGACAATGCTATAAAAGTCGCTGACATTTTTGCGCATAGAAATCAGTTCGTAAAGGCATAAGCAGGTTCTAGTCATCGAATACATTTTATTTATTGAGTATTCTGAAAACAGTCGAATAAAACTATTCTTTGAACCATGAAAACAATAATCAATTAATATTCTCGAAACAATTCGACAAAACAGCCATTCGTACTACAAAAGTCAAGTATTTCTATTCTTATTAATGCTAGAGCTCAGTGGCGGATTTAAGGAGGGAGGTTAGGGGGCTGAAGCCCCCCCTTCCCCCCCCCCCCCCCAAAAAAAAAAAAACACTGACATTCACATTGAATATTGCAATTGTAAATTTTTTATCGGTCTAGAATAACACTTTGAAAAATCTTAGCCCCCCCCCCCCCCCCCAAAAAAAAAAAAAAAAAAAAAAAAAAAAAAATCCAGTTCTGGATCCGCCACTGCTAGAGCTCACAAACTTTGGCAACCCTATACTACAAATTTATGCTAAATTTGGTCACGAAAACAAACGCCAACGCCAAAAATTCACGTTGGCGATAAACTTGGTGACCTAGTGAGCTTAGCAACCAAATTTGGCGGGAAATAGTAGTTTAGAGTTGGCAGAATCAGTAAGCCCTTTCTTAATTTTAACGGAGTTAATTTTTTTGGCATAATGTTTCGTTTGTCGCTACTAATTTTCGCCAAAGTGTATAAAAGTCAATCATCTGCACTCGAGTGACATCTATTTTCCTATAAACTGTGCGTATTCCAATGAGTGATTCTGTAATAGGTTATAGAATATACTATTCCTGAACAAGTGATTTTCCTTCTCTGCGGTGTATATAATCTTATTATCGTGACTTTTATAGTTGAAGAAATAATTTTCTTAGCTTTTTTTTTTTTTTTTTTTTTATTCATGGACTGGAACTTGCCTGTTTATTTACGACCATTTACCACATGCAAAATTGTCAATGTATTTGTAACAGTATGTATATCTCAATGGGTGTATAAGGAAGTCATGTGGTGTCCACATCAGATTATTATTATTATTATTTAAATTATATAAGGCTGAAAGCTTGTCACAGTATCTGTACGGATTTCTAGTTCGCTATACGAAGCTATTCCTTTCAACCGATCACTACAAAAATTACTACACTTATTAATTAAGACAAAATCTAACTAACGCCATATTTTTTTAGTTCAATCGCATAATCGGTTAAAGAAAAAATAAATAACCCATTTTAACTTTAAAATTTATTAAAAAGAAAAAACAAATTGTTGCCAAAAATAAACAAATAAGTAATGGTGGGAAAAAATTATAAATTGATTAAATAAAGAAATAAATTACAAAAATAATAGAAGAATTGTGCTAAAGAAATGGAGCAGCTTTATTATAGGAGCTCCTTGGCGAATTTCAAAATTTAGATTTGAAATAGCTCGGACGTTTCTCGCCAAGATCTTTACTTAGGCAATAGTGATGGACATTTTAGCTCATCGTCAAAATGACAACAAAAATTTAAAAGCCGCCAAGGAGCTCCTATGTGAAATCTATATCAAAGAAATTTTAAGAGATGAATATAGTAACAATAAAAATAAAATCTGGCTTCGAGCTCGTAATTTGACGTCGTCACTTTTGAGAACACCAGGACAAGTCTGACAAGCTTTATTTTTATTAACAACATTTTACCATGAATGTTTAACAAATATTTAATTATAGATATATTCATGAATTCCTTTTTTTTTATATTAAATATTTCATTTCTAGATAATAAACAGTTGAATAATTTCTAATTCAATAAAATTTCTAAATTATTATTTTATTTTTAAATTCTGCCCACAAATACATTTTTAAAATGATTAACCGTTAAAAAAAATTTCTTGGAAATTTATAACAAAAAATTCTCTCTTCGTTAAGCAATTTTAAGTTAAAGATAATCCTTTAAAACTTTTCGACAAATCTTCTTTCATCTATTGCACTTCATAACATTTTTTTTTTTTTTTTTTCTTTTCCTTTTAGCAAAGATCCGGGTCATTTACGAAAAAGGAAAAAAAAAAAAAAGATATAACGGAAATCGTTTTCTAGTATTAAAGCAAACTGGTGCAACTCCTAAAATAACATTTTAACTTCACCGCGGTGCTTCGAAAAATCATTATTATAATATGGTTACTTTTTAAGAAATCTTTTTTCTTTTCCTTTCCTCAGTGGCTGATTTAAGTTAGTCATTTCGAACAGCAGGCAGTTGGACGTGCAGATTTACTTTAAAAAATAAGAAAATTAGCCCAAAATATTTTTGAATGAATCAGAAGTTTTTCAAACTGTTTTGCGGCTACTTCAAACAAATCGCTTGCCACAAGAAAGAATTTAAGAACATTTATGCATAAATTTATAATGTATATACAATATCTATAAGGAAGGAATAGTCAGGAATATTTAATATATACACTTTAAATGTATATTTCATGCATATTTTTCGAATGAATGCAGGAAAGTTTTTATAACTGGAAAGTATTTATTTTACAAATCGTCCAGTATGAATTGTAAAATCGTGCAAAATTGTATTTTTATCTGCCCGTTACACTGCACTCTTTAATTTCGAAAAATGAAATAATCGGCACAGAATTTAGGAATACGGTTAAAGGGAACAATACTACCCATATTTAAAAAAATCTATTGCATCTATGAGTGCCTAGAACTGCTGCAAAATTTAGGATATTCTCTGATACTTGCCACAATAATATTTTGAAAAAAAAATGGGATTTGTCACGTCTTGATCGGTCTAAAACAAAAAATACAAATGTATTTTTGATTATGGAAATGATTATTTAAAAATTTAGTGAAATATATTTACTGCAATTTCAGATGATTCAAATTTTTTTTTAAAGCCCAATACCATATTGAAAAAATTTTAACACGCTCAATGATACAAAAAATTTTAATACTCTCTTAAAAAAAAAAAAAAAAAAAAAAAGAAATCAGTGATTTTATCTGAAACTGGGTTCATTTTCATTCCGTTCCAGTATTAAAAATGCACCTATCTTGTAGGAGTGAATTTCAGCCATCTTCTTTTCGATTTCAATTCAAAGTCGTAGTGCTTCTGTGTTTCACCCCGAGTAGAGAAAAATGTCTCAAATCAGTTTCTTCTTTTCTTCAAAGTATTTCTTTTTGATAAAAGAATGAATGACTCAGAAAGAATGAATGCCGTCGTAAAATATTATATTCTTTTATGGAGTAATTATTTTTTAAATTATCTGTATAAAGAAATGCATTAAAAAATTAAAGAGATATATTTATAATAATAATAATAATAATAATAATAATAATAATAAACAGTTATAATATTTTTATTCTTATTGAATTAAGCTGCAATTATTTTTGTAATTTTTACAGTAGTTCAATATTATTCATAAAGAAATTAGTTAACAAATATTTAAAATGATGGTCATTATTCATGAGAATAACTGTTTCATGAATGACAATCTCGACATTCTTCGCAATGAAGCGAAGTTATTCCTAACAGAGCCATAGATATACTAATAAGACATAGATTGATCATCGAGGGAGAAAAAGTGATTCCTTTTTACACCGAGAAAGACGGCCATTTTGACCGGTTAAATACACACGGATAAATTAGCAAATAAAATATATGAACAACTTATGTACTAAAGGTGAATGAAAAACTGCAGATACTCATTTTTCTTTTCTTTTCTTTTTTTTAAATAAAGTAATCAAAAAATAATTATTCTTTTTCATATATAAACTTTTATATATATATTAAAACTAGCGAGCTTTACCAGCGCCGCTTCTAACTACATTTAAAAGAATTTTTAAAATTCCATATTTTTTATTAATATAAAATCTTAGAAATATTAAAATAAAAAAAGATATATATATATATATATTATATTCCATTAAATATGAAGACGATAATTATTTCATAATAATAACAAAGCAACTAATTATAAAAATTATATTTTTCATAAATTAGTCAAATATAACTTAACTTATGAAAACACATTACTTTTCCTTTCATTTATTTATTAGTACAGTTGAAAGCCGCGCAATACATCGACATTTTAAAAATTCATCAACATTCTATTCTATTACAATTGCGGAGTTTCAATACCGGTTAAGAGGGGACAGTATCTAATCCCGCAGACAGCCGCAGCCAATGTTATTCTATGGGAAAATTTGTTTTCCACTATTACTCATTACCTAATGTATATTTTTTAATTCTGTTTTCTCTGTCAGAAAATTCATAACCATTAAATAAGTGCTCGTTTTCGAAAAAAATATTTTTAAAAATTTTTAAATTCTAATTTTGAGTTCAAAAATGAGATTTTTCACAAAGTGCATTTTTCTCATTTTTTAGTCGCAAAACTAAATACGAAAAATTTAAAAAATCAATTTTTGGAAAATAAGTACTAATTTAACATTTATGAATTTTATAAATGGGAAAACAGAATTGAAAAATATTCATTAGGTAATGAGTAATTATGTAAACAAAATTTCCCATAGAATAACATGGGCCAAGGCTGCCGGCGAGATTAGGTATTGTCCGCTCTTAAATGTAATTGATGCAAGTGCTTTAATAAAATCTACCAAGTCCAGGAAATTTGGTTAGGAATGATAATTACTTTTTCATTCCCATAGGTAAACAAAGTAATGTTTCAAGTCCAATTTTTAACACTGATTTTTTGATGTAATTACATGTTTTGAGGACCCCTAAATACGAAAATCAAGTTTTTAGCGGTTGATATGCGTTTTCTTTCATCAGCATTATCGTTTTGAACTGTTAAAGTGTATCCAATACGGTACGTCTTATCTTTGCCTTTCTAGTATTAAAAGGTAAGGTAAGAGAAAGTTGTATGAATGCCATAGCAGATGAGTTCAAAAATGAGATTTTTCACGAAGTGCATTTTTCTCATTTTTTAGTCACAAAATTAAATACGAAAAATTTAAAAAATCAATTTTTGGAAAATAAGTACTAATTTAACATTTATGAATTTTATAAATGGGAAAACAGAATTGAAATATATTCATTAGGTAACGAGTAATTATGGAAACAAATTTTCCCGTAGAATAACATGGGCCACGGCTGTCGGCAAAATTAGGTATTGTCCGCTCTTAATGGCTGATGCCAAAAAAAATTTTCGGCATCGAAATTCTTTGCATGATAACATGGGGATGATAGATCTATATAAATTACTATATCTATGATCAGAGCATGCAGTTTCAGAATTCCTCCCAACATGGTCATTGACGTCAGCCAAGACCCGTACACCGTGTGACTTTCAGTCATGTCATGAAGTACAGAGATCTGTTTGTCACTGCAAGCCAAGTTTTCTAATCTTTTCAAGATCTGTAGAGGTAAACGGAAAACTAGTTCTCAGTAGGTGCTTTTTAAACTACGTAATGATGATAAGGATAACCGCAACTTTCAGTCGTCATTCATGTTAAATGGAACCTTTTTATAATCATGGACAAGAATTGCAGTTGAAAGAAGAAGATGCTTTGTAAAATGTTTGGACACATTTGTCAGCTACCTTTGAGCTAGCTGGGTATTGTAAGAACTATAATGATCATTTTTAAAATTATCGCTATGCTTGAAACGACACCTGTTTTTGACAAATGTGACTATTTTGGCAATAAATATGTCTCTTGTGATGAAATCTCTTTTATCTGTGTTTTTTTTTTTTTTTTTTTTTTTTTTGGTGTTGAGATTACGGCCAATTGTCTGCATCAGGGACTTGGGCTTAAGGTTGGTGCTCTCCGTGAGATCTTTCTAAGGGATTTTAGCCCGTATTCACGCAAGTTTAGAAGAAAACCACGAAAAACTCCCAACGGCTAGGTCGACAAGCGCGACCTGGGATTGAACCCAACACTTTCCGTGTACCAGCTTTGAGCGCAGAACCACTGGGCCACTGGTGGTGCCCTACATTTTTTCTGTGAAAATCGCATCTTGCTAGCCTTTTCACTTTTCGAACAATGACTTTTTTCCTTTTAGATTAATATTGGATTGAAATACATTATATAGATCCCACCCTGAAGCTTTGATTACCATTTCCTTATCGTGGTTAAAAAAAGAAAAAGGAAGAACCTGCTTTTTCGACAAACGAATATAGTATAGCTGCTCTGTCGCTAATAAAACTCTATATGCAATCATCGATTGATTCAGCATTATAATTGTCATACTAAAAAGATATTTTCAGCTGACATGAATTTTTCAAAGAATAGCAGACTCATGCCTGTAAATAAATACTTAAAGTTCTAAGATTTTTCAAAAATCTTTTAAAGTCTTCTGGAAAACCAGGAAGGCGGTGACTGAAATAGATGACTGTAATTTATGAGTTAGATCCGGTGAGTCGAATCCTGATAGATGACAGAAAAAGTCTTTTGAAAGTAATTTGATTAATAACCTCTCACTTTTATCCAAAGAATTACCTTTTTCACAACGACACTTCAAAAATTCATTTCCGCTGAATTGGCTCTTGATAACTGAATCAAGATAGGAATTTCTCAAAATTCTCATGCTCGCAGGTCCGAGATCGATCATTTTCGGGAAACTAACAATTTCCTTTTCATGCATTTGAATAAATCTGATGAAAAACAACATCTTATGCCGAGAAAATTGATTTCTCGTCACGACTAAAATAAATAATTGTTTGGTATGGATGGGGGGAAAAAAGAAACCCAATTCTGTGTTAAATGCATCGAAAAACTTTTATCTGTTCATAACGAATTCAAAATTGGATTCATTTTGAAGGGTCGAAAATAACAGATTTTATTTTTATTAGGGATTGTGATCATTACACGTCAGCTATTTTTCAAACAAATGAACTTAAAATAATTATAAGATAAAAAACTTTTTATATACCTTGTTTTTAAATTTTCTGTCGAATCATAGCTGTAGAACTACATTAGCACTTTACCAATGTGTATAAAATTTTTAAAGTGATTATGACGTCCATTTTTGTGAGATGCATCATTTAACTTTTTACAATTTTTTAACGGTCTCGTTTAATTAAATGTATTTATTTTTATATCGGAAAAAAAAAAAAAAAAATTAACTCGTTTTTTTTTTTTTTTTTTTTGCAATAATTAAATTGTAGCTAATATTTTAATGGCTATTTTTAAAGCTATTCGGAGGTTATTATTTTGATATTTTAATTAATTAAAAGAAAACTAATCGGAAATTTGAAAATCGTCTTCGAAGTATTGTGTTCTTATTGGGTTCCGAGTTATTCTGAAAGTTTCAAATGTCTAGCTAGTAGGGAAGTTAGTTAAAAACCTATTGCAAGATTTGTACCGGACAAACAAGAATAGAAGTTAATAAAAACATGGTGAAATAAAAATGAGTGACTTTAATTTCTTTTAAGTTAACTCAATTGAACACGTTCACTGCTATGAATATCACTGATGAGTCAAAAACTTTTTTATTGTGTGTTGAGAACACCAAGCAATGGTCTCTTGTTTGTAGGTAGTACTGCATACAATAACAGTTTTTACTTTCTCTTACCCATATGGTAGAGAAAGTATTGTTTTTGGGTCAAATTTTCGAACGCGAGATTTTGTTATATTTACACGTTTTGAGGTCCCCTGAATACGAAAATCATGTTTTTAGCAAATGGTCTGTGTGTATGTCTGTGTGTCTGTCTGTATGTCTGTGTGTCTGTCTGTTATCAGCATATCTCAAAAACAAATTATGGCAGAAAGTTCAAACTTGGTATTCTAAATGTGTATCATATAGGGATGCTACAGTAAGCTTTTCGTTAAGATCAAGCTAATGGTTTGTGTACAGGGACAATCAAGAGAATTCTAATACATTACGTCTATGGGGGAAATTGCAGGAAAGTAGAGTTATAGACTGCACTAAACCAAATGAAACGAATATATTTATTTTGTAATAGAGATAGTTAACTGGGAAAATTTTTTTGTGTATGTAGGAGTCTCGCCTCCCCCCCTGGGGGGGAAGTCCCCCCTCGAGGGGAGTAAATTTTCATGATGGGTATCTTTCAAAAGAGCTCGCCAATACCTTTAAAACGAATGGTTGAACCATCGATCTGCGATAATTTAAAACAAAGTTATCGTTTTTTTTTTACTTTTAACGAAAAAAAAAAAAAACTTGGAAAAAAAATTGTACTTTTTTTTTTTAATTTTGAGAATAAAATGGATTTTTTTTTGGATATTTGGTGTTATACTACTTCTCTAATATGGAAATCGTCTGCATTATCATGAAAGATAATTTTTTTAAATAATAATTTTAATAAATTATTTTTTAAAAACAGACTTATTTTTTAATAACCGAATTAAATTCTATATAAATGTAGGTGCATTAATGAAACGGGAGGTTGAGGGGGGCTACCGCCCCCTCACACAGAACTAATTATCATATAAAACTCTTCAGAAGCCTAATATGAATTGTTTAACATAGGTTTACATAACAGTACTCGTTATCTTACCTATTAATCTGCAACCTGTATTCATTGTATTAAATTTCAGGGTAAGAGAAAGTCGTGTGAGTGACACACCAGATTATTTATAAATAAAAAATAATTACAAACTTATATGAAATCTGTATTTTATATCCAATATTCCCTTAAAAAACAGATTAAGTTTTGCATCCAGGAGCTCATTTAAATTTCTTATGGTGGCAAGTATATATTAACCCATTACCTGCCAAAAGTACTTAATGTTATTAAAATTAGTCGAAACTTGTTTTTTATGTTAATAATGCATGAACTAAAGGGAAAAAACTGTTTCCCGAAAAAAATATTTATTTTCTTAAGAAATACAAAATGTTGCGAAAACGCAACACTGGCATAAAACAATAACTTTTACATTTAAGCTTCATGATAGGATTTGAAGCATTTAGAATGGAGTGGGACTAAACATTTCTTGCAGATTGTGTTAGTTTGGCTTCTACAATGTTTGCACCGTCTTCTTTTGTTCTCTGGATTCCTATCGATCATATGTTGAGAACAGTCCACTTTTATTTTCTCCAGAATTAAATTTTGAATAGAAGATGGACGGCCCGGACTTTGAAACTTAGCGTTCGAATTCTGACTTATTTCATTTTGGGAGTCAATTATTTCATTTGATGGTGTTTTTAGCAAAGAAATTACTAACTGTCTTTGAAATTCCAATAAGCTAATAGCAGGATCAATATATCGATATATAAGCCAAGCATTGACTTTTGCAACGTCGATAAAATTCTTGAAAATCGGCCACCACCATTTTTTACCTTTTATTTGAATTCTGTAACAAGCAATGAAATTATCTAGAAGATCAACCCCTCCCATGTTAGAATTATAATTAGATATTAACTGTGGTTGGTTGGTTCACAGTAACATACTTTTTATCTTTTCTAGAATATCGTTTGGCCGATATTGGGGGGTCACTAAAATCCCAGTTACTTGCAATAGTGACTACAGAATTATCATTCCATCTTGTCATAAAGACTCCATTATTTTCATCAAAAGCTATGTCGTATGTTCCCCTCTCAGTTTTCTTCATATCTTTTAGGGAAATTAATGGACAATTCCCTGTTCTGTTGTCTCTAATTGTTCCTGTTGCACAAAATTTCATGCGGTATAAATCTGACAGAAGATTGTGAGAGGTGAAAAAATTGTCGAAGTACACTACATGGTTTTTGGGATTTTCTACAACTTTCAATAGATTTACCACGACATCGCCACCGAGCCCACGATCCGATTTTTCTGTTCGTTTTCCGGTATAAACATCACATTGATACAGATATCCTGTTGATGAACATAAGCACCATGCCTTATAACCGAAACGAACTGGCTTACCCTTTATGAACATTTTACTTGAATGTTTTCCAAAATATGGTATCATCTGTTCATCGATTGAGAGATTCTTTGTAAAAATGTTAAATTGCATGAAGTTCTCATTTAAAATATTCAGATATGGTCGAACTTTTGCTAACTTATCGTTTTTATCTAAGAAATTGTTGTCAGCTAAGTGGATATTTTGTTTAATAGACAAATAAGTTGCCGTACTCATGCTTTCTCTTATAATAGGACAATTAACATCCTGAGCAGTTGACCAATATAATTGTTCTTGAGGTAAAGGCGAGTAACCTGTAAACATAAGAAATCCAATAAAACGTTTGAGTAAAGCGACAGTCAATGAAAATTTTGGCCTGTTTTTTTGGTGAGCATACTTTACAGACTCTGTCACAATATGCTCCAACAGTTTTTCATTGAAATATTTGCAAAAAACATCAATTGGTTGCATATTACACAATTCAGAAATTAATGTTTCTATGTTTTTTTTCCTCAATAGAATCTGGCTTTAAATTGTACGTAGGTGACGATTTTTTCCATGTTTTATTCTCCCTAGATTCTTTTTTTTTCTTCTCTGCAGCAGTTTCTTTGGAAAATGATTTACTATCATGAAGTTCAATTTCTCCAGAAATATCCTTTGGCAACGGTATTTCATCACGCAGCATGCAGTCGTCTAAATTCTCTTCATCTGTCAGTTCGTCCACATCTGGAGGAATTATAACCAGATCTGAAGTTATATTTTCATTGTCACTTTCGGATGAACTATCAGAAAAAACTCCATCTTCTAACTCATTAAAATATTCCAGAGCCTCATGTAGAGTCAAATATCGTTGTCTCTTAGATGGACCTGAAATTCAAAAAAGAATTCAGTAACAATATTATTAAAACATACATAATAATACAATAAACAATATTATTTGTTTATAATATTATTACATATCTATAACAATACTATCAATATGTATTTTATATATTTAATTCATTATATTATTATACATTATATTATTTTTTATATATTTAATAATTTATTATAATATTTAAAATATGGTTAATATTTATTATTTATCATTACATACAAGAACGTATCCAGATTATATCAAATGGCACTCAATCCCCCCCCCACACACACACACACCGTAGCAATATCTTAAGGTCTCTATAATCTTTATAATACTTTCGATATTTCAAAATAACATATTAAAATCTTTTAACTTGTAAAAATACAGACGCCAAATATAACAAAAACAAAGCTAAATATACATGTTATATCCAGTATTTTATTATCAAACTTGAAATTAGAATTCAGAATTACCCATCCTAAAATTTTTCAGGACCCCCTTTCAATTTGTTAGCTCGCTACAATTCTGATTATTCGGATGTTTTATTTTTTAAAAAGCTATGACAGAAAAATGCATTTATTTCCTTAAGAAACCTATTAAAACAAATATATAATGCATTATGCTAGTGTTGCGTTTTCGCAACATTTTTTATAATTGTTAATTACAAGTAAAAAAAATTAAATAATCAACTTACCTGGTTGTGCCATTTTCTTACAATGAAATGAATTTTCGATCTTTAGGATGCTTTAATTGATAAGCTTGTGCTGCCATCTATAGGAATTTTCTAAACTTAACAAATATTATTTAGTAAAAATGCACAAAGTTTGTCTATTGATTTAAGTATAAAAAAATAAAAACAAATCCAGTTTATAAATTTATTATATAATTTAAACATTCTTTTTACTATAATAGCCATTTATTTTCAAAGTTTTATTAAAATTTATATTATTAAAAAAATAATAAATTAATGTTGCGTTAACGCAACACTAGCAGGGAATGGGTTAATAAGCCATTCCCTATTACATTCATTTGAGTATTTTACAAAATGACTGACAGACAAATGATATAGGTATAGCTTTAACTTCTTGAATTGGCTAAAGGAAGTGAAACAACTTTCAGAGAAGAAATTTAAAAACCAAAGAGTAGTTTATATTTTACAAGTCGCCGGACGAGTGAAGAAATTAATGCTATAAGTATACTGTCCTTTTTTCTTACCTCTATTTTTTAAAATTATGTTCCTTCTTATTTCATCATAATTACATATTGGAGAAAATTTCTCTAAAAGCAAAGTGGTGTGGAAAAAAGGAAAGGCGGGTGCAAATAGTACTACTTAGGAATAAATTATATATATTACCAGGTATGATGCAATGCATCGGTCGTTTTTTAATCCTTTAGACGGTAGGAAGGCCACCAAGGGTATAATTTTAACAAAAAACTCAGTAACGATATAAAGCTGCTAATTTTTATTAAAGGACACATTTTGATCACTGAGAAAGGATGAATGGTAATAAAAGTAGCGGTGAATTTTGAAAGCTATTAAAATTTCACTTCCTAATTAGAAAAATTAAATGGACCGCTATAATTAAGAATCGACTACTTTTTGGTCGTCGCACTGGCGAAAAAAAAAGAAAAAAGAATAGTTTTAGGCTGACTTTTGAAGAGAAAAATAACTCTAGCAAATTGAATAGCAGACTGTTCGAATAAATAAAATCAAGCATTAGTCCCTTTTAAACTATGAAAAAAAAAAAAAAAAGAACGATGGCCTTTATAGCTGACTAGGAAAAATGCACTCAAATTTTGTATTGAACTGGTAAAGCGGAAGGTACAAACAAATTCATGAACAATAAAAAAAAAAAAAAAAAAAAAAAAGAAGGAGAAACAAAATTAATATTAAAAAGCATTAAATTATGTAAAAAAAATAGAAAAGTTCTCAAGAAAAAATAATTAAATAAAGTAACAAATAACCAACGATTTAGATTATAGTATTAGGGCCTTATAAAGCATTATAAATAGTGGATAAACGGGTCATCTCGATACCTTTCCCCCTTTTTTCTATCTTACTAACTGTGAAGAAAAAAGTAAACACTTTCAACAAAACGTCCGTCGCGGTAATGGTTATACATTTATTTTCCAAACGCAGCCTGAGGACACACCTGTTACGTGAGAGTCACAGAGAACGATTTGATGGGTCAAAACCATCCTAATATGTCATCGAGTCAAGGATACTTTCAGCCACGGTAGAAATTTTAAAGGGCATACAATTCGAAGTGAAATACGAATTCCGTGCTCACTGCTTCTCACGAAAAAAAAAATATTAATGCAAAATGAATGGATAATGTAGATTTGGCATTGAGTATTTCGATAAAAAATAGGGAGAATTTTTTCTTTTTTCCTTCAAATATTCAAGGATTTGTGCAATGTCTTTTAGACCTTTAGATCTAGGGGTACAGATATGGGCTTCCAACAAAAAAGAATTACTTATTTCAAACAGCGTTCAAAGCGTTGCATGTGTATATACAGAACATTCTATGGTTATTTCTATAACCATCAGTTACAGAGATTTACTTCAAAATGTTAAAAAGTTTTAAATTAATAAATCGGATAACATAAAAATACTTTTTCAATAAATGTATATCAATAAAAATTTTGAAATTTATATTTTTATAATGTCTTCCAGTATTACAACGTATGTTTAGGAAATTAATTTTTATACTATTTACGCTAAATTAAAACAAGTCATCCTTTTATATTTACATTCAAATTATTATGTTTCATTTTCTGAATAAATGTCGAGAACATAACCATTTTGATTAATTAATTAGGCTGATTGGTTGCGACATACCACGAGATGTTTGTCTCTTTTCTTCAATTATTTTAGTATACGCTCCATTTCTCAGTGCAAAAAGTATTCAATCATTAGGCAGTTATTTAAATTTTTTTTAATTGTGCAAAAAACGGGCTTTTTTTCTTTTTCTTCCTTTCTTTTTTTTCCTCTACATATTAGTACAGTATGAAGAAGCCTTTATTAATACAAATTAAGAGACCAAGGAGCCATATAATAATTAAGGTGATGACGATGGTGTACGGGTTACGACCGAATAACTGCACGTGAGTTCTAGATCTGGGTGGAATAACCACTGTCGGGGTCTTTTTAAGAAGTCTTAGCCCGTATTTAGGCAAGTTTCGAAAAAAAAAAAAAAAAAAAAAAAAAAACTTTGAAATGTTCGGTCGACAAGCGCGACCTAGGATCGAAACCGGCAGTTTTCATGTACCAGCTTCAAAAGCAGAACCTCTCTGCACTAAGTGTAGGCCACTATAGAGGGGCAAATTCGAAAACTTTGATATTATTATTATTATTATTACTTCATCGGAAGGTAAAATGTTTAAGAATGCTGACACTGCGTTGGTTTTAATATATGATGATTAAAAGTGAAATTATTGTCATGTATCTAACTCTTGTGTAAATATATCCAACTCCAACCCTTGTATCAAACTTTTATGTAAAAATGAAGTTATAACATGCGTACTCTGTAAAATTAGTTTTTACATTAATTCTGTGTGCGATAAACTTTATTGTTCGGAAAGTTTTACAGATATTGCAATGAAATTTTATGAGAATACTTTTCATATGTCTATGTTTTGAGCTAAAAGCCGAGCCCTATCGGTAAATTTGAAAATGTTATTTATTTATTTATCTAAAGAAACGCACACTACAGAAACATCCAATTACAGTGTTTCTTGAACAATATAAATATTTTTATGTAAAATTCTGATAATAATAATACAAAAACATTTTCTACAAATTGTGCTATACATATGTGATTTTTGAAAATATCATGAAACCTTTAGTTCATAACACAGATAAGGTAAAAATAGTATACAGTTTAAAAGAAATCAACTTTTCTTAACTTGAATTTGGTATAAGAGGTTCGGAATAAAGGATAAATTTGATGAATATGCAAAAAATTGCCTACATTTTAAAATTTTATTAAAAACAAAATTACTAAAATAATGTTTGATTTTTATGATGTTATGACATATTTAAATTTCAAAAAAAAAAAAAAAAAAAAAAAAAAAAATGTGTACTTAATCTATTTTTTTTTTTTTTTTTTTTTTGAAATGCTCCGAATGCAATCAGATATTTAAAATACCGTAATTTTTATAAAATTGCTTTAATACAATATATACTTCTTCTAAGATATGATAGATTTTTAAATTTAAAACCTCTTAGCAGCTGAAAATATATTTACACATAAACAATGGTTGAAATAATAGTCATTTTACCTTGACCTAGAATAGTTTAGCCTAATACCCTGTGTAACTAACCTCTCTAAAAGTCTACCTCTATTCAATGGTTACCTCCTTTTATCGCCAGTTCTAACTTGTTTCTGATTTTCTCCAAAGAATTTAATACTAAATTACCTCTATTAAAGAACCACGTACAATATTTCCCCCTTGACTTGTTTTTGACTGACCACAAAAGATGACCAACAAAAGCTGATCACCATGTGCATAATAATACTAATTTTTATGCACAGAAAAAAGTGATAAAATTTCACGTTTCTAAATGTGTATGTTTAGAGATGGAGTTTAAGCATGGAAAAAGGAGTGTTATCAAACAAATTTAAACGCAATGGCATCTAAATGGCTAATGTTGACTTTAAATGGCAAATTTATTTTTTAATATAACTAAGATTAAAAATCAATAACTAAAATCAATATTTCCTGTCAGGAAATTTCAGTAGAAATTTACAGATACCCTCTTTTTTGCTCAGAAATAAATCTAAGTTGCAGAATTCGTTCCACTATATAAAATAATTCTTCGAAAACAAAACTGTTACTAAAAAGGCACTTAAAATTTCAACAAATTAAACGAAAGTACTCGAAATATATTTAGACCAATAAAGTATACCTGAGTAACAATAAATTTTTTACCCCAATTAAAAGTTTTTAAAATAACATCTATTAAAAGACA
This sequence comes from Salticus scenicus, assembly GCA_963930645.1. Classification (NCBI taxonomy): domain Eukaryota; kingdom Metazoa; phylum Arthropoda; class Arachnida; order Araneae; family Salticidae; genus Salticus; species Salticus scenicus. The sequence goes on from CAWVNO010002025.1 coordinate 45,080, forward strand.
ACCTCTCTAAAGGACTAAGCACGGTGGTTTTAAAGCAATGTGGGTGGTCATCTTAGGAAGATCTTACTTTGGAGATCTACGCAACATAAGTTATTATTTTAAATTGCTAATAGTTTGCAAAGGTTTCCAATATTTATTTTATTTTATTTTAACCCTCATACCGGAACATCGGTCACTGAGACCGCTAAAGGTTAGGCTTAGTGCACATATTATCATACAGATAGGACAGTGAAGCTAAAACGCGAACCGGAAATATAGTAGCACCACTAGTGTCAACAGAGGGAACTACATGTGTTAAGTCTACATGAATAGCATCTTTGATCGAAAATTGTTTTTCTATTTCGCGAGTAGTTAGTAATAGGTTAGTATGGGAAGTTTTCATTTTCTTAACTTTCTATTGTTTTTGAATTCACAAAATTATCCTCAAAACATTCACAGCTATTCTTCTAAGAAAGAAAAATTAATTTTTGTAATGTTTAAAAATATGCTTTGTCAAAAATCTTCATATTCAAGTACAAATTAAAATTACAATCTGTAATTCTGAAATAGCAGTATGAAATCATTAAATATTAAACGTTGCTTGGTTTAAACAATACAAAACGCTTTAAAATGAAAGAATGTTTTTATTTTATGTATATTTTTAAAGTTTATTTTCTTAATATTTAGCACTTGCTTCTTAAAATAAATTGCTTTTGACAATCAAGTTTGTAAACAATAATAAATATGCCAAACGAAAACGTATGTGCAGTTTTCTTTCCTTCACTTTTTCTACTACTTTTAAATTCACAAAATCATAACATTCACAGCTATTTTCTAAAAAATAAAACTAATTTTCATTATGTTTGAAAATAAATTTTTCAAACACATTTGTGTTTGAAATAGCAGTATGGTATGAAATCTTAAATATTTAATATTGCTTGGTTTAAATAATACAAAATGCTTTAAAATGAAAAAAAAATATTTCTGGTTTATGTATATTTTCGAAGTTTATTTGCTTAATATTTAGTACTTGCTTCTTAAAATAAATTGCTTTCGACAATCAAGTTCGTAAACAACAACAAAATTGCCAAACGTAAACATCAATACAATGGTTAGTTGGTTGGATGTTGGGTTTAACGTTGCACTGATATTACGATATGAACATAGATACAATAAAAATAAAACGAGCGATTGCGTAAGCCGGAGAGCTCGAGAAACTCACAGCCGTTGACAATAGGGTCGTTGCAGTCAAATTTTGGTTACCGAAGAATATACGGGAGTGTCCTATCTGTATAATAATCTGTGAGATTAGTGTAGGTACTTGCAGATGTATATTCCTAGAGCAGGGTTCCGACACGTTTGGCGATAAATGTCCAAGATGCCAAGGGTGTCTAACTGAAGCACTAGTGCGACGTAAAATGTACATAACCTGTAGAGGATGGCATGTCTCAGAACAACCCTTAAGGGTGAGTCCCGAACCGTTGCCAATTGTCCACAGCATGGCACTAGTGCAACGTAAAACCCGCTCAAACAAGGGAAGCTACCCTTAGGGGTTGGCAGTGAGCAGGGAGCGGAGCCCCTTGGTGTTGAAAAGAAACCTGTAAAATGTTATTAGAATATTAGGAATCTCAATTTTCGAGCACTAACAGACACATGAAATGTGTCTGTTAGAAACGTGAGTAACTGAGAATGTAGAAATGTGAGTAACTGAGAATTCTTTCTGAAAGTTTAAGTTCGACTGATTTTGTTGGTATTAGTGTTACATACAAACGGAACGCTTGCAACTTCGATGACGTAAATTTTGCAAGTTTTTTGCAAATACAGTCGGCAGCAAAAGTATCCGAGCACTAGCAAAAATTCCTATATAAAAAAAGTACACTTAACACAGTTTTGTTAAATAAAACCTTGTCGAATCCTGTTCTTAGTCAGTCTAAGAACATGATTCGCCAAGGATTTATTTAACAAAACAGCGTTAAGTGTGCCTTTTTTAAATAGGAATTTTTGCTAGTGCTCGGATACTTTTTCCTACCGACTGTAGTCATACATTTGGAACGCTTGCAAACGGCTTTGCAACCGGAAGTGTTTCATTTGTATGTACCCCTTAGGTAGAATTAGAGTGCTATGAAGAAAATTGCAGATGGAGTTACGAATTTTAGGGAAGTTGTGAGTTTCTAACGGAATTATGGTTTTCGGCGAGTTTTTGTTTTTTGAGTTGGATTGGAAAGTATTTTAGGTAAAGTTTTGTTGCGATGATTTATTCATAGTTTTTTCCAGTCGTCAGATATATTTAAGTAACAAGTCATTCAAAGCAAAGAAGGGTTATTTGTAGAAAGTCTTCCAGAGTCAATTAATTCACAAACGAGTCACTGAATAGAGTTTCGTTGAGGAGTTAACTGACTTTTGTAAGGGGCCGCGGTAGCCCAGTCGGTAGAGCGCCGGCCTCGTAATTGGAAGATTACGGGTTCGGTACTCGAGCCGGCCATAGACCGTCGTGTATACTAATGGTGGCTGGTGCACGTAAAATCTGTCGTGGCCGCAATGTCCTCCATGTTCCCATCAAAAATTATACTTCTGGGGGTCACCGAAGCGGGAGAGCCATCCCTTCCGTGGAGGATCAAAATTGCGATGTCATGTCTCCGGACCATCTCTAGGGGTGAGTCCCAGGCCGTCGCCAGTTGCCCATCTGCGCAGCACTAGTACGACGTAAAAACTCAACCATCCTTACCTTTGAAAGTTATATTTTATCAGTAGCTATCATTTTTACCCATTGCGCAGTGCTAATGCGACATTAAATCCAATCAACCATACCCTGTCGCCTTTATGATACGTCATGATTGAGAAAGTAAATTTATGGCTACAAGAATTCGTAATTTACCGCCACGAAATTTCAACAAATACATTCAGTAACTTTTTATCAAAAAGCTGTCTGTGAGACCGATGTTTCCGATAAGCATGATGAAAACATGTTCCGGTCAAAGGGTTAATAGTGCAAAAGATTTCAGTTAAAAAAAGAGAACGGTCTAATTTTAGAAACTATTAGATACGATAATTTATAATGGATAAACGTTTGTTGATGGAAAAGTTATTTTCAGAAACGTTTGTTGATGGAAAAGTTATTTTCAATAAATTTTCGTTACATAAATCTAAATAATAAGTAGCTTTAAAAAATTCCTATGAATTCTCTATTTATGAAAAAGTTTAACCTAAAAAATAATGTCATTCTTAAGAAACAAGAAGAAAAAATCTGGAGTTACTCCACTCGACTTTCCGAACATTGAGTAATTAACAGTTTTGTAGATAAAGTAAAGAAAGAGGAGTTGTTAAACAAACAAAAGAGAGAAAACCATAATAGAGTATTTTTCTCCATATAGTACACGATGTTTTATTGAACGCTACTGAACTTTGAGCCGATAGATCATAATGATAAAGAATTTTTCGTTGTGTCCCTGTAAAAACATATAAAAGCTGGATTCACCAAAATGCTTATAGTGAGTGCAACAGTGATTTATAATATTCATATAAATTTCCAGCTCAATTGAATAAGGCGTTTAGATGCTATCGCACTTTTAAAAATTGGGTCCCATAGGCCATAATGATAAAGAATTTTTATTTGTTCCCCTGTAAAGAAACTGTAAGTTCACAAAAATCTATACAGTTGCTGTAACTGTGGCCTATAACATGTGTAAAAATTTTTTGCTCAGATTAATAAGGCGTTTAGACGCTATCACACTTTAAAAAATTTGGCCCCAAAGAAGACAATCAAAAGAAAACGAAAAAACTATATGAAAAAATAAAACAAAAATGAAAAAATAAATTATAATAAACAAATATTAATTATTTTGTATTTATTCGCTATGTCTCAGCGAATAAATATATAATATAAAGAAGCAAAGACAAAGAAACAAATATACATCTGTTGCTTTATTTATTTATTGCAGACTGTTTTTAATTAAATCATCCAAGCACATAAAAAAATAAAATAAAATAAAATAAAATAAAAAATAATTTAAGGAAAACTTCTATAAATTACTTGTATTCCTTGTAATTTGTACTTCTATAAATTCCTTGTGTATTCATGTAATGCTTGCAAATTATGTTGTCGTGATACTGATGAGGAAACCTGGACGGGTTTCGAAACGTCTAAATTTTAAATGTTTTTAAATGTATATTTTGTTTTTAAATGTATTGTCTCGTAAATAAAATAGTTTTTGTTTTTAATATCTATATAATTGAGACGGTTTGATGCAGGGTTGGCAAAGTGGGCCCAGCCCGGGCCCAGAAAAACCCGCCCGGGTTTTTCTGGGCGGGCCCACCAACAAAAACCCACTGGGTTTTTGCAAATAAGCGGGTTTTTGTTAAAAAAATTATTTATAATTTACAAATCCCATCTATATAGAAAAGAAAACACCTTATCTTTAAAGAAAAAACTCTTATAAAATAAAATTTTCTTCTGTAACCGTTTCAACTATTAAAAAACTTAAAAAAAAAAAAAAAAAAAAAAAAAAAAAGGATAAAGGATAAAGCAGTGCAACTTATTTTTATAATTAAAACTAGTTAGCATAAGTGGACTCTGCTCAGTTCCCCATGATATATATGTTGTCATAAATTTCTAGTACAGGACATTCTCTTAACATGATTATCATGTTAAGAGAAATTATTCTAACGAAACACTTGACAAAGAGGCAGAACGAAATCCCCACCTAATAGGCTATCCACCATTCACTTTGATATATTTATCTTAATCTAATCTATTAATTTATTTTATTAGGATCAATTTCGAAGTTTCGTTTTCACGCTACATAGTTTCGTTTTCATGCTATTTCCAATGCAACAATCCTGCATATTTATATGGGATATGCCCCCATTTTACTATGTTGATAAAATCTTAAATTACAAGTAACTTGCAAAATTTTCCTATTAGAATATTTGTAGTCAATTATGTTCAAAAAAGTTTCATAAATGTTATTTTGAAGTTGTCTGATATATTTATGATCCTCAAAATGGACATTTATGTTCAATTTTGCCCTATTCTGCCATTTTAAGTAAATCGTAAATTCCAAATAATTTACGAATTTTTTAAATTGAAAAATTTATACTCTATGATATTCATGCCAGTACCCTAAGTAATATTTCAAAAGTGGTCTGACATCTTTACGATGAAAATATTCCTCAAAATTGACATTTATGTGAAATTTTGCCTTATACTGCCATGCTAAGAAATTCGTAAATTTCCAGTAACTTGCGAAATTTTCAAAGTAGCATGTTTCTAGTTACTGATGTTCATTCCGACATCAAAACTCATATATTAAAACTGGTCTCATATTTTTTCAGTAAAAATTTTCCATTTAATACACGTTTAAGTAAAATTTTGCCCTTTTCTCCCATATTAAGAAAAGCATACATTTTTAATAACTTACGAAATTTTTTAATTCGAATGTTGCAAATGAATAGGGTTCTTGCCAGTGTCGAAAAAAATATTTTAAAACTGATCTGACTTCTCTGTGACAATTTGTTCTTGAGATATCATGTACACAGACTAACAAGCTAACACACACCATATAAATTTTGTCATTTTTCGGATTCCTCACACATGAAAACGTGTAAAAAAGTAAAAAAAAAAAAAAACGAGGTTGAAAATTTTCACGATTACCTAAGTTCTCCATCTATAGCATGATGGGGAACTAAAAAATTTAAATGATATGTATTGTATTTAAGAATTTAAATTCTTTTATTTTATCAGTTATTGTCATTAAGAATATTTATTTTGAATAAGCATACATTAAAATAAAATATAGCTTAATCTTACTAATTAACACTATTTTAATATTAGAATCAAACCAATTTTTATTTCTAAGATAAATATTAGATTAATTATTAATTAGTAGTTTAATATAATTAGGTGTATTACAACTAATATGTTAAATAACATATATCTAACATTGCAATGCAAATGTATTCAAACAAAAGCCCAGAAAAACCCACAAATGCCCAGAAAAACCCGCAAAAACCCAGAAAAACCCAAGTGGGTTGGGGTTTTCTAGAAAAACCCGGGTTTTTGCCAACCCCGGTTTGATGTTTGTGTACGTTAAAATAAGGAAGTTCACGCATGACTTTATAAAATTAAAAAATAACATCAACTTTTAGGTTTTAATGAATGTTTGCACTTTACTTAGAATGCATGAAATCTTTACACAATTTGTTTCATAATAATGAAAAGAAAATAAAATGCCTGGTAGCGCACAGTTTTAATCAAGTAACGTAATGTCGCAATTGAATCATTATTGGATTTCCGGGCGCTGACTCAGAGAGAGAGAGAGCGAGAGAGAAATTTGTTTCACATCTTTTTTGCATCATACAAATAATTATATAATTTTGTTGCAAAACTTGTTGCATAATTTTATTCCATTAACCCGTTAACACCCGAATTAATTTTGCAAAATATTAGACAATTGACAGTAAAATATATTAACTTAAAGAATTCTTCTGATAGTTTTAAATTTATTGACGTTTAGTGTTCTAGCAAGAAAACTTCGAGATAGAAAAACTTTGAGATAACAGATTAATTTCCTATTATATGGTGACAAAGATCTCGAAAGTAAATAAATGAATAAAATTTAGTTTAATTAAATTTGAATTAGTTTATAACTCAACAATAAGTACAATAAATATTAATTACAAGAATCACGAGAAATAGAACTTAGCAGAAATTTAGCGTGGGCAAATTTTAATTTTTAATTTATGAAATCTTATATGCGCTTATTATACCTAGATTGCACGTTTCATAAACATACAAAATGGAACAAATATTACATAGTTGTATAGATTTGTAAAAGACTTTGTACCAGGATCGATAGAATAGCTTTCTAACATTTTCCAAGAAATTGAAAAAATTCGGTTCATCTGCTGCTTCTTATTTCCATGAGTATTTTTAGTGTGCTTTTAAACTGTTGTTCAGATAACACGTTTCCTATTGAAAATGACGTATACAGCATAAATGATTTGTATACAGATGCTCAAAAAGAATTAGAAAACATTACAGCCTACGAGAAGTATTTTTTAAGCAAATTTTAATATAACAAAACATAATGGAATCAGCACATATTAATTAGAAGATCAAAAAAAAAAATGTTTCCTATAGAAAATAAGAATATTTAAAAAATGATTGGATTACAGGGTTACATAAAAATATGCAGATACATTTTGATATATAATTAGGAATTTGCTCGACGTACATTTTCAGTTGTATTATATGTTTAAAAAAAAAAAAAAAATCCCCTTGAAAATTTATGGTTAAAGATTGTGTGAGGCAAAGCCAAAATACTACACTAAGATCCTAGGCTTGGGTGAAAGGTTAATTACATAATCAATGATAATCGGTTAATTATCCATCCTTGTTTGCATTAGAAACGAATTTATTATTTAATCAGAAATTTTGAATTCTTAACTTCAATCTAAAATAAAAATTTCTTATTATATATTGTAATGCTATTCCCGACAGTTTTTCTTTATTTCCTTACAAGGGAAGCATGAATCAATAAAATACCACTGAAAACAAACCAAACTTAAAGAGCATAGACCAAAACATAGAAAAGACATCAAATTTTGCACAAAATACCCCCTGGTTTAGGATATAACTCAATAAGTTTTATCTATTTTATCAAAAACAAAGAAAAATCTGCATGACGAGCAAGCCTATGTGAAGATGCGGTATTTGACTAGTATCTGGCAAGTGCAGTGGTCAAAAATTCACGATTTTTTTAAACTAAAATAAGTATTTAATTTTTTTTTTCTTTTTTTTTTAAGAATCAAAATAAATTAAATATATATATTTTTAATAAGTTTATGTTTTATTTTACAGAAAAAGTCCATCCAGAAGCTTAACAGAAACAATTGGTATTTTCTAAATTGCAGGAAAAATTGTTCGATTTCAATTAAAATTTGAGAGACATTATATAGTGTTTTTAGAGCAATTGTGTTTTAAAAAAAAAAGTAAATAAATATCGCTGAATTTTCAGAGAGTTAACAAGAAAGAGAAAATTAGACGGATAGTGAAAATATCGAAATAATTTATGTACATAAATTTATTCTTTAAAATACATTATGCGGCTTGTGAGAACAAGTTCACACATATGTTCTTTTAAATATTTAATTTCTTTCTAAATAATTCAATTTTTAATTTTAAATAAAAAAGTCAATTTATTAAGAATAGTTATAAAATTAATTAATTCTTTTAACAAATTTATTTTAATTTAATTTATTCCAATAAAAAAAGAACATTTTATTCTGTAATATCCTTTGAAATCAATTCATTCTATTATAAAAGTCAATCTATATTTAATTTAATTTGTATTTTACTAAGGGACTTATTCGTATGTAGATAGATACATTTCCCCCTTTTCAATAACGTTATGTTCAATATCTCATTTAATTATAAATAGAAAATAATTTATTTGTCTAAATTACTTTATAATATAAACAGAAGTTGCAAAATTTATTTCATTTCCTGTCATTTGTGCTATCATAATGACTTTGTTCAGTCTCATTGGCGTCAACTCGTTTCTTTTAAAAATAATAATAAAATGAAAAAGAACAGATAAATTCTTAATGATATATTGATGGCGCCAATAAAAAATAATTACTTTGGCGTAATTTATGTTGCCAAGCTTGGCTTTGTCTTTTGAATAACGGATTAAATTTTTGAATTAACCAATTAGAACATTCTTTTGGCGCTTTATTTGGCATTAGTTTATTAATTTCGGGTTTGAATTGGCGAATGCAATTCAGTACTTCTCTCGCATCAAAACAGTCAACATCTCTTGTTTACTGGTGTAAGAAACTATCGTTTGCTCTCCCTCTCTCTCTCTTCCTTTTTTAGATCATATGAGAACCATTATAAGTGAATGCTTGATAATTCATGTTTTTTTAACATAAAAATAAAGAACGCTTTCTATTGCAAGTGACTTTTATTATTTATTGTCAAGTATCACTCCTTTTTGAAAGATTATGGATTTCCAGCCCTGGTGTTTTGCGGTAAGCGATGTACTACAACTACATGATGGTGCCACTTATTTCACGGACAATAAAACTCTCTTCACACGGCTGTTATTTTGACTTATGAATATCAAGATTTATTTCATTGACAAAAAAGTGCTTTATAAGGGACGATAATGAGGCATATTAGCATCGAAAAACAGTTAAGAGTTCCCCAAGTCTAGATTTGTTTTTTCTTTTGTTAATGGTATTTTAGAGCTTAATTTTTTAAAAAATCTTCAGTGTTCTAATAAGTATCTTTTTTATTAATAAAATTCAATAATTTATTTTGAAACAAATTCTTATTTAACCCTGCTGCTGTTGTTCAGGCCTATTATGACTCAAAACTGTCAATTATGAATGTTTTTATTTTATTTTGGATACTTTCTAAATAACAAAAAGAACCGTTACGTTAACTTCATTAAAAAATAGAAAATGAAAGTATAGTTAGTTATAGAAATTAAGAACATTGGGTCTATTTGGATTGCCTTCAGTCCGAAAAGATAGTTCGTCCACATACAAAAGAATAAATGTAAATTAAAATAATATTTTTATAAAAGTTATCACAAATATTTTTTAGAAAATAAGTTAGTCTTAACCTATTTATCACATTTAAAAATTTAAGCCTAGGTAGTTTACCAACAGTATTGAATGATTTCCGAAAACTTAATTTAAATACTTTATGCAGAGTGAATTTATTAAAAACTGTTCTTATCTTATAGTTCTGTGCAGTGGGATATGAGGCTGATTGTCTAGTTTTGGAACCTATGTCTCAATGAGATGCTGAGGAGCCTTAACCGGTTTTTACGTAAGTTTCGGAGAAAATCCTGAAAATCCCCGAAAGCTAACTCAACAAGCGTGATCTAAGTTCCAACACGGCACTTCCCCTCTACCAACTTTGAGAGCAGAACCACTCGTTCCCTTGCGCAAGTGGTCCCTTCTTAGCGAGTTACATAGATTTTTAAAACAATTTAAGTTCATCTTTAAAATTACTATATCCGATACTAACGTATAATAATTTAAATGGTAACGCATTATTTAATTTAATTTTAATTAATATTAAAAAAGATTTATTATAAGAAAATTTCAAAATTTAATTTATTTTTATTTTTTATTTTTTACGCATATGTGATAGAAAAAGTATTGTTTCTGGGTCGAATGTTCAAAACTGAGTGTTTGATACATTTTCCATGTTTCGAGGTACCTGAATTCAAATGATTACAAGATATAAAAAAAACTTTTTATATACCATGTTTTTAAATTTTCTGTTGAATCATATAAACACTACCGAGGGCAGCGGGAACCCGGAACAATTGGCTAAAAGTAATAAAAAAGTTCATTGTTATAGTGTTTTGAGCTATTCCGGGAATTTAGTTAAAAATAGATTGCAAGCTTTGTATTGGTAACGCTGCCGAAGGCAGCAGGGACCCTAAACAGTTGGTTAAAAGTATTTTAAAAATGTATTATCACCGTGTTCTGAGCTATCCTGAAAGTTTCAAATGCCTAGCTAGTCGGGAAGTTAGTTAAAAATTGATTGCAAGCTTTGTACTGGTAATGCTGTCTTAGGAACCCGAAACAGTTGGCTGAAAGTATTTTAAAAATGTATTTTTACCGTGTTCCTGAACTATTCTGAAAGTTCAAAATGTCTAGTTAGTCGGGAAGTTAGTTAAATAAATTTTCTGTCGAATCATATAAACGCTGCCGAAGGCAGTAGGAACCTGAAACAGTTGACTAAAAGTGTTAAAAAAAATTATTGTCACCATGTTCTGAGCTATCCTTAAAGTTTCAAATGTCTAGCTAGTCGGGATGTTAGTTAAAAATCGATTGCAAGATTTGTACTGGACAAACAAACAAACAAACGAAGTTAATAAAAACATGGTAAAATCAGATTTTCAGCGGTTGGTCTGTGAGTTTGTTATGACCCTATCTCAAACGCATTTTATTAGCAGGCATTCCAAACTGGATATTCCTAAATCTCTATCATATGGAGATTTTACTTTAAACTTTGTTAAATTTGTAGAAATAGTTCGTGTACAAGGACATCCAAGAAAATCCGTGGTCCTAGGAAAAGTTTCTGGTTAGTGCCGTTTTAACATCTTTAAACTACACTGATAAAAAATGAAATGGACATATACATTTTATATTCGTAAAAGTATGTTTCATGAGGAATATAGGACGAAAATCCTTTATCATTCGTCAAAAGAATTCGGATATATTAAGACTATACTTAGAAATTGCTTCTAGTACATTTCAAGTTGTGTTATGCGTTTTTCATATTGAGATAAATTTAAGTACTTTATCTGGTGCATATAAAATTTATAGATAATATACAGGGTTACCCAAAATTAAACGAAAACATTCTTTTCTATTAAATGTAATTGATGCAAGTGCTTTAATAAAATCTACCAAGTCCAGGAAATTTGGTTAGGAATGATAATTACTTTTTCATTCCCACAGGTAAACAAAGTAATGTTTCAAGTCCAATTTTCAACACTGATTTTTTGATGTAATTGCATGTTTTGAGGACCCCTAAATACGAAAATCAAGTTTTTAGCGGTTGATATGCGTTTTCTTTCATCAGCATTATCGTTTTGAACTGTTAAAGTGTATTCCAATACGGTACGTCTTATCCAGTGATGCCAGATTGGGGAATTTTTTCCCATTTCAGGGATTTTTTAGGCTTCTGGGGGTAATTTTGGGGACCAAATGTTTGTGGGAACATTTTTGGAGAATTCTAAAATTTTTGGGGAGAAATCTCGGGAGTCTTCATCTTTTTGTCAATGTTGGCAACGTAATGATTTATCCCTACGACCAGGGATTTTCAATAGCTTTATTGTTATTTGGGGATTTTTTTCAAAAATTGCATTCATTTGGGGAAAAATCTGAGCTTAAGTCCACTTAAATCTGCTTGATTCTTTTAGTGCTAGAGGTCTATTTCAGTCGGTACAGTTGTCGAATTTTTATAATACACTCTTAATAGTACTAAGGGCCTATTTCAGTCGGTTTATTGAATGGGGATTTATTGAATGAAGTTCCCCCAAGGCACAACTTTGACATGAGTCCCCCCCCCAAGGTACCCCTATTTCAGTCGGTACAGCGTTGTCAAATTTTTATAATACACTCTTAATAGTGCTAAGGGCCTATTTCAGTCGGTTTATTGAATGGGGATTTATTGAATGAAGTCCCCCCAAGGCACAACTTTGACATGAGTCCCCCCCCAGGCCCAACTTTGACATGAGTCCCCCCCAAGGTACCCCTATTTCAGTCGGTACAGCGTTGTCGAATTTTTATAATACACTCTTAATAGTGCTAAGGGCCTATTTCAGTCGGTTTATTGAATGGGGATTTATTGAATGAAGTCCCCCCAAGGCACAACTTTGACATGAGTCCCCCCAGGCACAACTTTGACATGAGTCCCCCCCAAGGTACAACTTTGACATGAGTCCCCCCAAGGCCCAACTTTGACATGAGTCCCCCCCAGGCCCAACTTTGACATGAGTCCCCCCAAGGCCCAACTTTGACATGAGTCCCCCCCCAGGCCCAACTTTGACATGTGTCCCCCCAAGGCCCAACTTTGACATGAGTCCCTCCCAAGGTACAACTTTGACATGAGTCCCCCCCCCAAGGCACACCTTTGACATGAGTCCCCCCCCAAGGCACATCTCCCCCTCATTGGGAAAAAGAGAAAAAACGTTGTTTTGCGGCTATAAGACAGTTTGGACTTCCAACGTTATTTGTTACAATATCTGCAGCTGAAACACATTGGTTTGATTTAATGAAAACTTTATCATGGAATTTAGATCGTCACGAATTAACTAAAGAAGAATTTGTCGATATTAACAAGTTTAGCAGTAGGCCTCTGGCACTAAATTAAAATCTGTCAATGTCAGATTTTCATGTTTTAAATAATGAAATAATGTCGTGTCTGTATATATATATATATATATATTTATCCTATGGGAATTTTTTTTTATTTCATGGGAAAGTTTTTGTATTCTACAGGGAATGTCTCCCAAAAAATGGGAAATAAGAAATCGACTACCAAAAACCGATAGGGTTCATTAGCTTTCCTGCCTCAATTTTGTTTTTTCCCAATTAAAGAAATTTTTTCTCATTTCAGATCCTGTCAGAGACGAACGGCGAGAGAACGGTTGCGACAGTGGAGATGACAGTATGGAAAAATCCTTGTATTTAAACCCACTAGAACATAATGGCTCATCGAGAGACTACACAAAAGACTTGGACAGTTTGTCGGGGCTGCCGAAACCAGGACAGCCAAATGTCACAGTGGGTCCTGGAATGCCTCATCCTCACCTACTACCGTATCTGTATCCACCGGCTTTGTATTCACCTAGCATGGGGCATTTGCCCCTTTCACAGCTCTTCCTACCCGGTGCTACATGTTCCTCGGGCCCCAGTCGCCCGCTGCCGTTGTCATTCTTTATGTCCAGTGGTCATCCGACACCTGCAGCATTCTCTGCGTCGCATTTGGCACAAAGTTCACTCAATTCCTCTTCTCAAGCCAGTGCTTCATTGCCCAATATGGATCATAATTCGCTGCTGAATGCTCAACTAGCTTTTGCCGCTAGTTTTTTTTTTTTTTTTGAAAAATTTTTCATTTTCCCTTTTTAGTAGAAATCAAGTTGGGGATTTTTTCGAAACAAAACCCCGATTTGGGGAAATTTGAAGACCTGTTTGGGGAAATAATTTTCGACCATTTGGCATCACTGTTCTTATCTTGCCGTTAGTCTGCAGCCTGCCTTTCTAGTATTCAAAGGTAAGGTAAGAGAAAGTTGTATGAATGCCATAGCAGATGGTTTTAAAAATATTAAAAACAGTTAAAATTTTTATTTCATCTATGTGGTATATCAGAGTGTTATTGAAGTTCCAAATAGCATAAATTAAATTTTGTAAAAATCAAGTGATGAAATATTTAGTTAATTGTTGAATAATGAGTAATACAGTTTTTTAACTCTCTACGGATTGAAACAGGTTCTGTGTTCATTCAAGGATAAAGTAGATTTTCTGAAGCGTCACGCACAGAAAACAAAATATACCACAGTGTAGAAACTATTGAAAATTTTCAAAGTGCTGCAGATACAAAAATCAGGATATTTTATTATTTTTCTTTTTTCATTACAGATGTAAAAATAAATATGCGTGTTTCTTATTTTTTATTTTATTTATTTAAAATTTTCATTATGAAAGCTTATCTTTCCATTTAATATTTATAAATTGAACTGTTATACGTTTGTTCAATAAAATATATATTCAGGCAATAATTCTTATGGTTTTAGATATGTTTTTCACATATCTGAAATCTTTAAATTACGTTCTCTCAGTTTGCATTTGTTAATGAATTAATCCTCTTCAAATGGTAAAACTTTTACAGATATTTAAGAAAAGACTTATTATTATTATTATTATTATTATTATTATTATTATTATTATTATTATTATTATTTTTATGTTTAATAAAACTTGCTTTAAGAAATTAGGGATTTTTTCTGAAATTTATGGATTAGTTTTTAAGAAGAAGAAAAAAAATGTATATATATATTATTATTATTATTATTATTATTATTATTTTATTTATTTATTTTAAAACTACATGTCTATGTGAAAGTTAGAAAAAGAATGCTTTTTGTTATATTTTAATATTTTTTCTTTTAAAGATATTGCAAAATCCATCCCTCATTATTTTAAGTAGGTTATATTAAACAACAAAAATTCTGGAGAGTGACTCCACTCGACTTTCCGAACTTTGAGTCATTAACAGTTTTGTAGATAAAGTAAAGAAAGAGGAGTTGTTCAACAAACACAAGAGAGAAAACCATAATAGAGTGTTTGAGTATTTTTCGCCATATATTACACGATGTTTTATTGAACGCTACTGAACTTTGAGCCCATAGATCGTAATGATAAAGAATTTTTCGTTGTGTCCCTGTAAAAACCTATAAATGCTAGATTCATCAAAATGCTTATAGTTAGTGCAACGGTGATTTATAATATTCATATAAATTTTCAGCTCAGTTGAATAAGGCGTTTAGATGCTATCGCATTTTTAAAATGTGACCCCATAGGCCATCATGATAAAGAATTTTTCCTTGTGCCCCTGTAAAAAAACTATAATGCTAGATTCTCTAAAATCTATACAGTTCGTGCAACTGTGACCTATAATATGTGTAAAAATTTTTTGCTCAGATTAATAAAGCGTTTAGACGCTATCGCACTTTTAAAAATTTGGCCCCATAGGCCATAATGATAAAGAATTTTTCCTGGTGTCCCTGTAAAACTAGTATGTTGTGGCCACCACAAGACTTTCTTCTATATTTTCCTATACAAATTCACTCAATAACAATAATTTAAAAAAAAAATTACGATTTTTTTCAAAGTTTTTTTTCGTTAAAAGTAAAAAAAAAAAAAAAAAAAAGGATAACTTTGTTTTAAATTATCACATACTCATAGTTCAACCATTCGTTTTAAAGATATTGACGAGACCTTTCGAAATATACCCATCTTGAAAATTTACCCCCACCCCCCGGGGGTACTTCTCTCCGGGGGGGGGGGGGAAGCGATGCCCCCGAATGCGCAACATTTGTTTACTAATTAACTACTATTATTATCAATAATTCATATTAATTTTACAATCACAGGTTAAGAATAACTCTCATTATG
Organism: Salticus scenicus; assembly: GCA_963930645.1. Classification (NCBI taxonomy): domain Eukaryota; kingdom Metazoa; phylum Arthropoda; class Arachnida; order Araneae; family Salticidae; genus Salticus; species Salticus scenicus. The sequence goes on from CAWVNO010002025.1 coordinate 60,767, forward strand.
TACATTTATACGGAATTTTGTCCTATACTGCCATGTTAAAAAATTTAGAAAAAATACGATCACAGAGCCTCCTGTTGAGCGATTGATCCCCAAATCTAATCAGCACCAGTTTATGCCAGGGGCCAACTAAATACCAAGTTTGGTTATATTTCGTTTAAAAAAAGAAAAAAAAAAAAAAAAAATGCGATTTTTTTTTTCAAAGTTTTTTTTCGTTAAAAGTAAAAAAAAAATCGATAACTTTGATTTAAATTATAACATATATATATATAGTTCAACCATTCGTTTTAAAGGTAATGACGAGACCTTTCGAAAGATACCCATCTTGAAAATTTACTCCCCTCGAGGTGGGACTTCCCCCCCCCAGGGGGGTGGCAAGGCTCCTACACATACAAAAATTTTTTCCTAGCTGACTATCTGTATTATAAATAACTCTTGTAAATTTCATAATGTTTACTATAAGTGCTAGATTCATCAAAATCTATAGAGTTCGTACTATGGTGACTTACAATATACGTACCAAGTTACAGCTCATTCGAACAAAGCCTTTAGACGTTAGCGTATTCTCTTACAGACATACACACACACATACATACATCATCGTAAAAATAGTGGAAATGGAGTCAGGGGACCTCGAAACGTATAGAAACATCAAAATCTCCAATTCGGATTCTTGACATGATTACAATACTTCCCTCACTATAGTGTTCAGAAAGTAAAAAAATCTTTGAGATTAGAAGAATATGACATATCAATCAACATTTTTACTTTCTTCTATATGTAATACTAGCCGCCTTCGGCGACCAGCTGGTTCGCGATCCTTGAAAAATCCGACTTTATGAAACTCCCGCTCGGTGGCGCCTGCGGCGCCTTTTTCCCGTTTCAGATCTTACAACAGCTTATTGACATATAGTAAGAATATCTTTATTGAAAAGTTTAATCGCAGTAAATTCCCGCTCGGTAGCCTGCGGCGCCCTCTGCCATTTTTAATATCTGAAACAGCCTGTTCGCTCACCATGTTATGATCTTTCAAATTTCTGACTTTAGCAAAGTCCCGCTCGGTGGCGCCTCCCCGTTTTAGAACATACAACACCTTCCTCGCTCATCAGAATTTAAAATATTAAATTTTAAAATATTACATCACCATCTGGCGGTAGAAATTTCTGTAATCTACTGTTCAATTCTAAATCAACAAACCTTTCAAATGATGTATTACTTGTGAAAATATTTTAATTAGTAGCTGAGATACAAAAGAAAACCTAAACAGGAAACCTTAAAACATGTAAATCGGGTAAAATCTCGAATAATACTTTCGATAATATAAAAGAACTTTAAAATATCTTTCGAATGATGTATTAAAAATAATATAATCATAATTAGAATTTGAAATATTGAAATTCTAAAATATTTCAGCGTCATCTGGCGGTAGAAATTTCTGTAATCTACTGTTCAATTCCAAATCAACAAAGCTTTCAAATGATGTATTACTCATGAAATTATTTTAATTAGAAGCTGAGATAAACTAGTATGTTGTGGCCACCACAAGACTTTCTTCTATATTTACCTATACATATTCAATCAGTAACAATATTAAAAAAAAAAAAGTACGATTTTTTTTTTTTTCTAAGTTTTTTTTTTTTTTTTTTTTGTTAAAAGTGAAAAAAATCGATAACTTTGTTTTAAATTATCACAGATTTATAGTTCAACCATTCGTTTTAAAGGTATTGACGAGACCTTTCGAAAGATACCCATCTTGAAAATTTATCCCCCCGGGGGGGTACTTCCCCCCCAGGGGGGGAAGCGATGCCCCCCCATGCAGATAATTTTTTTCCTAGTTACATACTACTATTATCAATAATTCATATTAATTTTACAATCACAAGTTTAAAACAACTCTAATTATGCACATTTATACGAATTTTTGTCCTATGCTGCCATGTTAAAAATTTTGATAAAATGCTATCACAGCGCCACCTGTTGAGCTATTAATCCCCAAACATAATCTGCACCAGTTTATGTCGGGGACCAACTAAATACCAAGTTTGGTTAAATTTCGTTAAAAAAAAAAAAAAAAATTGCGATATTTTTCTAAGTTTTTTTTTGTTAAAAGTAAAAAATTCGATAACTTTGGTTTAAATTATCACAGATTTATCGTTCAACCATTCGTTTTAAAGGTATTGACGAGATCTTTCGAAAGATACCCATCTTGAAACTTTGCCCCCCCGGGTGGGAACTTCCCCCCCCGGTGGGGGGGCAACCGATGCCCCCACATGCACAAAAATTTTTTCCAAGTTAACTATTACTATTATCAACGAGACCTTTCGAAAGATACCCATCTTGAAAATTTACTTCCCCGGGGGGGATTTTCCCCCCCGGGGGGGGAACCGATGCCCCCCCATGCACAAAATTTTTTTCCTAGCTAACTACTACTATTATCAATAATTCATATTAATTTTACAATCACAAGTGTAAAATAACTCTCTTTATGCCCATTTATACGGAATTTTGTCCTATGCTGCCATGTTAAAAATTTGCATAAAATGCGATCACAACGCCACCTATTGAGCGATTGATCCCAAAATCTAATCAGCACCAGTTTATGTCAGGGTGCAACTAAATACCAAGTTTGGTTAAATTTCATTCATTGGTTCGTGAGATACAGCGTCCACAAAAAAATGATACAGACAGACAGACATTTTCTAAAAACTATTAATTCGTGTTCTCCATATCCCAAAACATGTAAATCCATCAAAAAGTGGACTTCGAAAATTTTCGCGAATCCAATACTTTCTCTATATTACATATAGAAGAAAGTAAAAAGAAAACCAAATACCTTGCCTTAAAATCTTAATATGCCAACCAATTTCAAACGCTGTAACTCTTTTTTTTTTTTTTTTTTTGCCTTTTTTCCCTCTCCTTCAAGCCCTCCCTAATAATCGTACTCTTTCAAAAATATTCACAATCGAATTATCGGGCATTAAAACTACATACTACGAAATTTCGACGGCTGCAAATACTGCAATATATAAAAGAAGACAATCTTTTTCCAATAAATATGTCATTTTTTTAATTATTCATATATTTTCATGAAAATTGAACAGTAGCTTTATAATATGCTGTCTTGGCCGAATATTAATTCAAAGATTCGCGAAAATTTTCGACCTCCGTTTTTTGATGGATTTACATGTTTTGGGATGTCTAGATTACGAATTAATAGTTTTTAGAAAATGTCTGTCTGTCTGTCTGTCTGTATCATTTTTTTGTGGACGCTGTATCTCACGAACCAATGAATGAAATTTAACCAAACTTGGTATTTAGTTGCACCCTGACATAAACTGGTGCTGATTAGATTTTGGGATCAATCGCTCAATAGGTGGCGTTGTGATCGCATTTTATGCAAATTTTTAACATGGCAGCATAGGACAAAATTCCGTATAAATGGGCATAAAAAGAGTTATTTTGCACTTGTGATTGTAAAATTAATATGGATTATTGATAATAGTAGTAGTTAACTAGGAAAAAAATTTTGTGCGTGTGGGGGCATCGGTCCCCCCCCCCCTGGGGGGAAGTACCCCCCCCGGGGAAGTAAATTTTCAAGATGGGTATCTTTCGAAAGGTCTCGTTGATAATAGTAATAATTAACTGGGAAAAAATTTTTGTGCATGCGGGGGCATCGGTTCTCGGCAAAGTTTCAAGATGGGTATCTTTCGAAAGGTCTCGTCAATACCTTTAAAACGAATGGTTGAACCATAAATCTGTGATAATTTAAAACAAAGTTATCGATATTTTTTACTTTCAACAAAGAAAAAAATCGCATTTTTTTTTTTTTTTTTTTTTAACGAAATTTAACCAAACTTGGTATTTAGTTGGTCCCCGACATAAACTGGTGCTGATTATGTTTGGGGATCAATAGCTCAACAGGTGGCGCTGTGATAGCATTTTATCTAAATTTTTAACATGGCAGCATAGGACAAAAATTCGTATAAATGTGCATAATTAGAGTTGTTTTAAACTTGTGATTGTAAAATTAATATGAATTTTTGATAATAGTAGTATGTAACTAGGAAAAAAATTTTCTGCATGGGGGGCATCGCTTCCCCCCTAGGGGGGAAATACCCCCCCCCAGGGGGGGGGTAAATTTTCACAATGGGTATCTTTCGAAAGATCAGGTTGATAATAGTAGTAGTTAACTAGGAGAAAAATTTTTGTGCATGTGGGGGCATCGGTTGCCCCCCCACCGGGGGGGGAAGTTCCCACTCGGGGGGGGGGGGGAAGTTTCAAGATGGGTATCTTTCGAAAGATCTCGTCAATACCTTTAAAACGAATGGTTGAACGATAAATCTGTGATAATTTAAACCAAAGTTATCGATTTTTTTTAGTTTTAACAAAACAAAACAAAAAAAAAATCGCAATTTTTTTTTTTTTTTTTTTTTTTTTTTTTAAACGAAATTTAACCAAACTTGGTATTTAGTTTGTCCCCGACATTAACTGGTGCTGATTATGTTTGGGGATCAATAGCTCAACAGTTGGCGCTGTGATAGCATTTTATCTAAATTTTTAACATGGCAGCATAGGACAAAAATTCGTATAAATGTGCATAATTAGAGTTGTTTTAAACTTGTGATTGTAAAATTAATATGAATTTTTGATAATAGTAGTATGTAACTAGGAAAAAAATTTTCTGCATGGGGGGCATCGCTTCCCCCCCTAGGGGGGAAATACCCCCCCCAGGGGGGGGTAAATTTTCACAATGGGTATCTTTCGAAAGATCAGGTTGATAATAGTAGTAGTTAACTAGGAGAAAAATTTTTGTGCATGTGGGGGCATCGGTTGCCCCCCCACCGGGGGGGGGAAGTTCCTACTCGGGGGGGGGGGAAGTTTCAAGATGGGTATCTTTCGAAAGATCTCGTCAATACCTTTAAAACGAATGGTTGAACGATAAATCTGTGATAATTTAAACCAAAGTTATCGATTTTTTTTAGTTTTAACAAAACAAAACAAAAAAAAAAAATCGCAATTTTTTTTTTTTTTTTTTTTTTTTTTTTCTTTTTTTTAACGAAATTTAACCAAACTTGGTATTTAGTTTGTCCCCGACATTAACTGGTGCTGATTATGTTTGGGGATCAATAGCTCAACAGTTGGCGCTGTGATAGCATTTTATCTAAATTTTTAACATGGCAGCATAGGACAAAAATTCGTATAAATGTGCATAATAAGAGTTGTTTTAAACTTGTGATTGTAAAATTAATATGAATTATTGATAATAGTAGTATGTAACTAGGAAAAAAAATTTCTGCATGGGGGGGGGGGGGGCATCGCTTGGTTGAACTATAAATCTGTGATAATTTAAAACAAAGTTATCGATTTTTTTTTTACTTTTGACAAAAAAAAAAAAAAAAAAAATACGTACTTTTTTTTTTTTTTTTTTTTATATTGTTACTGATTGAATATGTATAGGTAAGTATAGAAGAAAGTCTTGTGGTGGCCACAACATACTAGTTGATCTTCAAGGAAAGCAGCAGCAAGTTTGAAGAGGTACATGTATCTTAAAAATATTCAGAAAACATTCGGTAATTTTTTTTAAAATAAATATTTTGAAACAAATAAGAATAATCAAGGTATAAAAATTATGAACAAGAAAAGTTTATGTATGCAAATAAAGAGCAGTTCCTAAGTTAACTAAACTAAAAACATTAACTTTTAAAATTAAAATAGTAAAACAAAAGTGCACTTAATTAGATTTTTATATTTTTTCTTTATCACCATTTTATCATATTCTTTTTATTAAATTTTCATGATGAACATGCTGTTTTTAAGAAATGACCGACAATTCGGAGACGATTTATGCGTTTCCTCTCAATTCCGGATCTTCCTACAGTAGTACAATATATGTATTATGAAAAGTTTAATTCTAAAAAGAATTCAAAACTTTTCTATTTTAATTGCGATTAATTTTAAAAGTTTGAAATAAAATTAATCAAAACAAATGCTATTTTTAATATAACTCATTAAAGATGCATATAAAATGCTTACAGTGTGATATATATATATTTAAATGCATTTTAAAGCTGCCTGTTTTTAACACAAATCCAAATAAGTAACATAATTTTCTCTAAAAGATGGATATTCCGTTAACAAAATATTTTTTTTTTTTTTTTTGTTTTTTTTTTTTTTTTTCATGGAAATTATTCCAAGTCGTTTTTGGACTTCTACTATGTTATCACGAGATCTAAAAGTGGTAATAAGTATTCTAAGAAATCAAAAGTCAAGGATCCATTATTGTCGTTGACACACCCTTTGTTGCCAATTTAAAAAATCAAAATAAGTTAATACAATTTATCACAATCGAAAAAGAAACTTTCAAATAAAATAGGATGATGATGGCTTCCTCAATAAAATATGAAATCTCTTTTTAGTGAGACTCTATGAATAAGAACATTGCTTCCATTTTTTAAAAGGACGATGCTTAATTTTTTGTAGAAATAGAAATGTTAACTTAAAGTTAACTTTTAACATTGTTAACTTTTTATAAAAGAGTCAAAAAATAAACAAAGTAAACATTAAATTTATGTTTGACTTCAATTCTTTCTTTTTTATTTAAACTTCAATTTATTTTTGAGGTATTTATTTTTACAGATGTAAAATAGCAATACTAACAATAATTTCTCTGAAATATTTTTAAGTTTATGAGTTTGATGAAAGTTAGTTTTGTGTATATATAATAAAGTATTATAGTAGAGTCAAATTTTCAAAATAGAGTTTTTTTTTTCTTTTTTTCAATAATTGTGTGGTTTAAGGTCCTCTGAATGCGAAAATCGTGTTTTCAGCAGATGCATTGCATTTCTTTCTCTCTCTCTCTCTCTCTGTGTGTGTGTGTGTGTATGTATCTCTGTTATCAGCATAACACAAATAACATATATTAACAAGAAATTTAAATTCTGTAAATCTGTATTATACAGGGATGTTACTTGAAATATTTTATTGAGATTAAAAAGAAAAAGAAAAAGTAAGTACGTATACATGGACATACAAAAAATATATAAAAAAATAAGTAAATAAATAAATACGTAACGTTTATGGACGGAATTTCTCGTTTTAAATTTTAACATTTTTAGACTGCACTAAACATAAAGAAATTAACTTATATTTTTATATACACAAAAACATACCTTTTTTATGATACGGTATAAAAAACATTCACCATTTGTTTACAGGGTCACTCAAAAGAATTTAGATATATTAGCGGCTATGGTTGGAAGTTGCTCGAAGGGCATTTCTTTGAATTTATTTTTGCGCTGTGCTAAAATTCAATGCGTTGCGTGATGCAGATATAATTTATGCGCAATATTCAGAGCTACCACAAACGAGTTTTTTTAATTAGATGTAACTGGCGGAAGTTTTTTTCGTAAATGTTACCCTATCCAAGTTAAACTATCGGTGCAAAATATTTCACCTTCATAGATAGTTTAAATATTTAATAAAAAATCCTTCTATTAAAAATCAAGGTAAGAGAAGTCGTGTGAGAACCACATATCAGATTTTTTTGTTGGGTTGAAAAGATACCCCGAGCTACGAGGATTCATTATGTGGCCGTTACTCATTTAACGTATACGAATAATGTGCATTGACGCGATATTTAAAAATTTTGAGATGAAAAAATTATGTTGTTTTGTTTATGGAGTCCATTACAAACATTGTGGACACAATTTTGATAACGAATTCCATATTGTTTTACAGAAAAAAACAAATTGTTTTCGTGGAAATTGACATTTCTTTTTTAAAACTGAACATAGCGAGATTGTCTAAGATAGATCATTTAACCAATTGTTTTCGTTTCTTCTACCTTATACACACGCGTGTGTGTGTGTAATTTAAATTGTCTTTCTATATAAGAAATTTGAGCTACTTATGTGCTCCTATTTGATACAAATTTATTTTCATTTTAGTTGCAATTTAAACTTACATATAAATGTATTTCTTCATTTCTTGTAATAGTTCCACGTCTCTGATAAATCACCTCTTCCATTACGCAATGATTATGCAATAAATGTTATAGTCTCCAATTTATTTATCCAAATGAACTTAAAGCTGCAGGAAATTTTCCTACTATTTAGTTTTTTGATATTCAGCCTTTTCAGCCTTACGTGTGTGTAAGCGCGTGCTAAATTAATATTGCTAATTAATAAACATTGATTGTTATGGTCTGTGTATACATCAAAATTTAAGCTAGTCCAGTCTTTTACATTGTATGTTAGTACAATAAATTCCGGACATTGAAACCTTATATTTAAACATTGATTGATATACATTTGTTATAATCTCAGTGAAAGATTTATTTCATCTTGAACCTCTTTGCTGGTTTGATTAAAATAAAACTACTATAAAAAGAACTGTGTTTTATTTAATGTGTCACACCATAAGAGTTTAATGGTCACCTATAGCTCTTTTTAATATTATTTTTCTAAATTAGCACAGTATGCAGCAAAATTATTGAAGCACTAGCAATAATTCCTACTTAAAAGATGTTTTGTTAAGTAAATATTAGTCGAGTCATGATCTTAGTCTTATACTGTTTATAAAAAAGTAAGTTGATGATAAAATTAGCGATCAAATAAAAAAAATATATACATGAAAAGTGTGGCTGTGTGCTTCAATAATTTTGCTGCCGACTGTAACAAATGCATCAGAATAACAAAGAACTAAAAAAAAAAAAAAAAAAAAAAACTAGTGTGTTGTGGCCACCACATGACTTTCTTCTATATTTTCCTATACAAATTCACTCAGTAAAAATAATTTATTAAAATTATTATTTAAAAATATTATCTTCCATGATAATGCAGACGACTTCCATATTAGAGAAGTAGTATAACACTAAATATCCAAAAAAAAGTGCATTTTATTTTCAGTATTAAAAAGTTTTTTTCGTTAAAAGTAGAAATAATCGATAACTTTGTTTTAAATTATCACAGATCTATAGCTCAACCATTCGTTTTACAGGTATTGACGAGACCTTTCGAAAGATACCCATCTTGAAAATTTATTCCCCCCCGGGGTGTCCTCCCCCCCCCAGGAGGGGGGGAAGCGATGCAACCACATGCAGAAAAATTTTTCCCTAGTTAACTACTACTATTATCAATAATTCATATTAATTTTACAATCATAAGTTAAAAATAACTCTCATTATGTACATTTATAGGAAATTTTGTCCTATACTGCCATGTTAAAAATTTAGAAAAAATGCGATCACAGCGCCACCTGTTGAGCAATTGATCCCCAAATCTAATCAGCACCAGTTTATGTCAGGGTCCAACTAAATGCCAAGTTTGGTTAAATTTCGTTCATTGGTTCGTGAGATACTGCGTCCACAAAATTCGTGATACACACAGACAGATACACAGACACACAGCCAGACATTTTCTAAAAACTATCAAATCGTGTTCAGAACATCCCAAAACGTGTAAATCCATCGAAAACCGCAGTTCGAAAATTTTCACGTATCCAATACTTTCTGTATATTACATATAGAAGAAAGTAAAAAGTACATACTATGTACGTACTATGAAGTATGACTAGATTCATTTTCAAACAAGCTAACTTTTCTAAATATTAAGTAATAAAATTAATGCCAGTTTGATGCCGACTTGGTAGTTCTGTTAGTAAGGCATTAGCAAGTTATGCCTAAGGTACGACACATGGCCTGGTCATTTCCCCTTCTTGTTAAAATAAAGTCAGTCTTTTTCTATTTAAATAATCTTACAAGGTAGTTCTACTGAAAACTGGACAATCATGCAAGACCAATCGATCTCTATGATGATATGTTGAATTTAAAGTCTCAATTTTCAGTTTGAACGAAAGAAACTTACAAATTAGCATTCAGCGAAGTACTAGTGAGACGTAAAACCCAACCGACCAACCGAATGGTTCCGTTGACTGAATATACTATCGCTCTTTATTTAAAATGCTTGAAAGAATGAACTGTTGATAATCCATAATAAATTATTCATTATCACCACTATTTTTTTTTTACAACATTTCCAATACTTAGGTGAAGAAAGGAAGGATTCTTTTCCTCATTTAAAATTCTTCCCTTGGCACATTTAGAAGAAAGTAAAAGTGAAAGTTGACACAGTAAACAAGAAAATTCTTACGCAACATTGGCACGTGTTACCTAATAACACACAGCACTATTTTCCCTGAGGATCAGCTGACCGACAACGCAACGGGCTCCCGAGGAACGATTTCGGTTATACGCTCGAAGTGAATTATTATCGTTCTGTTCACCTTGATTTTTTCCAGAATGTTATTTTTAAACGATAGCTTTTTCCCTCGGGGAGAGTTGCCTAGAAAACGTGCTCGACATGCGTAAATTTACATCTGATAAACAAAATGCTTTTGAACACGTGTTCAAACAGTGTCTAATACAAAGAAAGAAACTTTACGCATACAGAACTTTCATAATATCGAAATATAGATAATTTGGTAATAAGTAATTAGTGATGTGAATGTATATGCATTGTAAAACTTTCTCACGCCTAGTCACCAAGTATCAATGTTTTCTTGCCTTGCTCAACAGGATAGATTTATATAGGCTAAACGCTAAACCTAAACGAAATACATTTTAAGCCCGAGTGCAAACACACAGGAGCCAAGTCTCCGTTATTTCCAACGGAGACTTTACACCGAAACGTTTTTACGAAAGTTATCAGTTTATTTAATTTTATTTATTCGCCAAAAATATATACGAAAGATTCCTTTTTAAAAGTACTGGTATATAAATCTGATTTTAAAATTAGCAATGCTGGCAGCTATGCAAACAGTTGGTTATACAAAGAAAGAAAATTTCGCACAAAACTTTTTTAAAATAGGCAATTTATTAATAAACTAGCAGACCCGTGAGAAACTTTCGCACACTTTTCCTTTTCTTATTTACCTTTAAAATCTGAAACTCATAAATGTTATACCAATTTCATCCCCTAATTCAAATTTTAATTTACCAAAAGCTAAACTATGGAATAATTTGCAAGTTCGTCCACAACTCTTATTGGCAATTTTCTTTCGGTGATTATGGCGAAATGCGATTTTTTCGGAAATATGATTGCCATGAGTTCCAAATGTAAATAAATGTTGCAAAGAATCTAGCAAGACATCGTTATTGTTCACAACGGCGCCAAAAGAAAATCGCCAAATAGGGTTGTGGACCAACCTGCAAGTTGTACCCAAATTATTGTTATAACCAAATAAATATTGTGCAATAGTGAAACCAGAATCATAGAAAGAAAAGTTTCAAAATAAAATTCATGGTTGACGTCCCAGTTTTCATACTTCCACAGACAGTACAGTTTTAGTAAAGGACTCTCATGCGCCTTTTACATTTTTATCGTTAAGTGTGAGATGGCATTTTATTAATTTTGGTATAATTTTTTGTTTAAAAAAAAAAAAAAAAAATCCTATTTTGATTATATACTTTTTATGATTGTGTTTTTTAGTCAATTTATGATAATAATTCACTAGCTGGCCAGAGACCCATGAAATTTTTTACCAAAAAACATGCATTTGTTATCATTAATAATGATAACAAATTTTGTGTCTTTATGTGAAAAATAACTCCTTTCCATTGTATCTAGAGATAATAAAAACAAGAAATTCTTTTAATAGCCTTAAATAGGTAAAATTTAATATTGATCCTTTTCGGACAGAATAAATTTTAATTTGTTTAGGTAATTCAGAAAGCTCCAGATTTCAGAAAACATTTTCGGTACTCACACTTGCATTGATTATAAGTTTTTAATAGAGGTATTATGTGTTAAAATCACTACAATTTTTGAGTGGGACAGCCATCCTCTCCGTGGAGAATCGAAATTGTGATGGCATGTCACCGGACCACCTTTAGTGATAAGTCGCAAACTACCGTTGCCATTTGCCAATAGTGTAGCACTACTGCAACGAAAAACCCACTCAACCTTCACAACTCTTGCTTTTGTTATATACTACACATTACATCTATACATACAGTCGGTAACAAAAGTGTCCGAACACTAGCAAAAATTCCTATGTAAAAAAGGAAGAGTTAATACTGTTTTGTTAAATAAATCCTTGTTGAATCCTGTTTTTGGACTGACTAAGAACAGGATTCAACAAGGATTTATTTAACAAAACCGTATGAAGTGTACTTTTTCTACATAGGAATTTTTGCTAGTGTTCGGACACTTTTGTTACCGACTGTACATACATACAACATGTATATTCACAAAAATTAATATATACTTTTTTAATATTCTGTCATTTCATATTGTGTGCAGACAACAGTATTTCTATGCAATTTTCTCTCAACCCACAAGGCAAATAACACCTACACACAGTTTTAGTGCTGCGGAATTTCATTAAAATCAATCAGAAATTTACACATTTCCAATCTTCAAAGTTTTTTCTTGTTCTACTTGAAAAGCACTTCATCCATCATTCAAACGTAGGAACAAAATGAGGTTGAGATGTACGCAAGAAAAACAACTTCCTCTAATAGTATTTCATTCATTCAACCACTTGATTTCTTTGTGATCAACTCTGTCAAACAATCAGAATAAATTTGACGTTGATTTGACAGCAGAAAGAATAGAACAACTTTTATCTTTAATGACTTGGTAATGGATGATTTTTCGGATTATTTTTCGATTAACCATTATTAACCAATGAAACAAATACATTTAATTTGCATTTGTGAAAGAAATCTTAATTTTCCGATAAAAATGTGCTGGTAATTCTATAATAAGACAATAGAGTACGCAAAAATGGGTTGATAGGGGGTAGGAAATCTACCTTAAGTTTCCTCGTAGTGAATATTTTTTTAATTAAAGCATCTTTTCTTAATTAATTCAAACATAAATATAGGAATACTTGGAATGTTTGTATATTTCTTCATTTATATGTTTTTAACACTTTACACCAAAAACATCAAATAGTGTTTATGATTTCGGTTCATCTGTCCGTCGATTTGAGCAATATATCATACTTGTAGACAGACAGACGATAAATGTACGCAAATATACATCAAACGTTACGTATGCAAAATTTGAAAGATGAAGTTATACTGTAACCCTTTTCTATTCTTTTTTTTTTTTTTTTTTTTTTTTTTTTGTGTGTGTGTGTGTGTGTGTGTGTGAAGGAATGCATATATATATTTAAAATTTAGAGCAATTTTTATTTTTATATGTAACTATTAAATGTACATAATTGCATTTAATCAGGGTTGGAAAGAACCCGGGTATTTTCAGAAAATTCCAACTCAATTGGTTTTATCGGGTTTTATCAAGATTTTTTTTGTGTTTTATCGGGTTTTATCATGGTTTTTTCGGGCTTTTTCGGGCTTTTTCTTGGTTTTGAGTGTGAAATATTTTTTTGTAATACGAAATGTATCAATGAGAGGATTTTAAAAAAAAAACAAATGTTAATTATTCATTAAAATGAAAATTTTAATTTTAAAATTTCTAAAATCCTTTGATTAAGTTATAAGGAATTAAAAAATAAAAATAAATTTATGCTTTAAATAGTCTAGAATTCTGTTTATCTGTTTACTTTTACCCAAAAGTGAAATTTTTAATAAAGATTTCGAAAAAACCCACTTAGGTTTTTTCAAGAGAGTTTTATTGAAAAAACCCACCCGGATTTTTTCGGGTCGGGCAAAATCTAGTAGTCCCTTCATTTAATACACATTAATATTACCATTATTAACCAATGACTATACTTATTTTGAAGCACATTAATAATTACATTAAATCACATTAAAACTATTGAATGTACATTAAATTTACAAGTACATTTAGTATTCATAATAAATTAAATGCATACGTTTAATGTTACATGTTAAAGAAAATGCGTTTGCACGCCAACTATTATGATACTGCCACATAAAAGTTTCCTAGCAACTTAAAAAAAAAAATTGCATGGTAAATATTTATAATTTACAAAGCTTAAAATAGTAATTTCCCATAATTATGTGTAGCACAAAATTTGATCATTTGTGCTTTTCTTTTCTTTTGATTTAAAGTCATTATTAAATTCTACAATGGCACTCTTGCTCAAAAGTTTTCAATTTATAAAATAACTTAATGAAATGTCCTTACATTTTGGATACGTAAAGAATAAAACAGTTCTCATGTTTTTCAGCAGAAATTTTCTTTCAACATTATTTATAATGCTGGCAGGCAACAAACTGAGTTTACTTGTATCATTAAAAAAATGATAATATCTATAACTGCAGAAAATGTTAATATCGACCCTGTATAATTTTCTGATGCATTTTTTGCAAGAATAGCAAGTTATATGTCATGGGATGTGCTAGAACGCTATAACAAAAATTTTAATTGGAAATAACTCCATAGAAGTGTCGTTATCCTTTTCCATCCCATTATTTATTTATTTTGATGTTCAGATAATGTCAAAACAGTTTATTAATAGTCGATTTTCCATTCTAAGCCAGTCAATAATCAATAGATGTATGTGTAAAGGAAAAATGTGTGGTTAGGTAGGATTTACTTATTCGAAATTGATTGCATACCAGATGTGTAATATAGCCCACACAAATAAGACAGACTATGTATCTTGCAAGCATAAATTAAGAAATTTGCGGTTAAAAATTTCTTTTAGCAAAATGCATCGAGAAGAACAAGTCATTTTTCATGAAAAATTACAGTTGAAGATCTGTAATTATTAAAAACTTCGTTTTATTTCGAACTGAAATTCATTTCATGATTATATTGAAGAAAAGATTGCATAAAAAAACTGAAAATTTTTTTGTTTATTTCATCAGCCTGGCTATAAACTGAGTCCTATTTTATGTTACAAAAACTGTACATTTCCCTACCCCCCTCCCCTTTATTTGATTTATTATTATTATTATTATTATTATTATTATTATTATTTCTTTACTTTATGAACAAATAGAATTAGAAAAGGAAGAACAAGGAAATGTCTTAAATTTAAAAATCAAATTGTGTAAGAAAATATAACAGATCTGTTAACCATTCTATAAAGATTGTGATAAGATTTGTTTAGATTAGCATTAAATTACTAAAAAATATGCGTAAAAACACGTACAGAATTAATTAATACATTTTAAATTTATGAATCATCTTGTATCCATTTTCGAACACCTGTAACTGACAATATTACATGTGGCATCATCTGATATTGTCAGTTCTACAAGAAAATCTAAGCATTATTTTGAGATATTTTAGCGGTACCCTTTACAGTTATTTATAGTTAAGTTTGTTTTATAGCCGATGATATTTGTATAATTTATTTTATTAATTTTTCTTTTTCTTACAGCTCTTCGGTGGCGGGGCATTCTCATCTCAAAGTTGGTTGTAGAGAAGTGTTGGTTTCGATCCCAAGTCGTGGTCATTGGTCTCGCCGTTCGGTATTTTCTGTGGTTTTCGCCGAAACTCGTGTGAATACGAGTTGGACTCTTTAAAAAGATCCCACCCCCACCGGGAAGGACACTCAACAGATGTCCAGGTCCCCAGTGCAGACAATTAACCATAATTCCTACGACAACACCTTTTTTTTTTTTTTTACAATGGATAGCATGTGATAGCGATCAATAATAATCGATAACTTATCTTGTTTCACCTTTATTAAAAAAAATAATAAATAAATATAAAATCGACCAATAATAAATTAATAAATGCACAATTTATCTTATTTCATGTTCGACCTTTTTTTATTATTGTTTCATAACCAATAATAAATGTACAATTTAATTTACTAGTTTTCCTTTTCTTTATAGTGGATTGTATTAAATTCGTATATAGGATTGTGAAAAAATATTGGAATGGTATATTGAAATTATTGATATAGTATATGGGAATATTACATATATGATATATTGATATATATGGGAATACTTCATATATGATATATTGGTGTAGGGGAATGCTGCATATTGATTGAGTAAAATAGGAGTAACTGTCAATATTATCAAGTCTAAGCAATATATTAGATATTCCCACGACACCCTTTATGATGATTACATAGTTAGAATACTGTAATCCTTCCTCCCACACTTAGACTCCTGACTATTCAATAAAACTTTGCTTGTCAGAGGTTAATAATATATATTATAAGTTCCATAGTTAACCAAAACAAATGTGTAATTTATCTTGTTAGGCTTCTTTTTCTTTTTCTCATTTTATATATCAAAAGTCAATTGAATTAATCCCCAAATCATAGTTAAATTATTTACAGGCAAATTATTTGTATCATCAAATTATAGAGTTGGATACTGTTTTATCTATCCGGTAGCTTCCAGCCTATCTAACGAAATCTCATGAAAATATTTTTAGTAAAATATCAGAAGTAATTATACAATTGTAAGGGCCTACATAATTATGCATTCTTAATTGTAGACAAAATGTATTGAAGGTTTCATCATTATGTATCATACCTATTCACGTATGAAAGTTTTAAGCCAATATGTTTGTAAAAGTGTTGCAGCAACCAGGGTTGGAAAAAACCCGTTTTTTTTTTTTTTTTTTTTTTTTTAGAAAAAAAAAAAAACAGTCCAATGGGTTTTTTCGGGTTTTATCAGGGTTTTTTGGGTTTTATCAGGGTTTTTTTCAGAGTATTTTCGGGTTTTATCAGAGTTTTCAAGAATATTTTCTTTCTTGACGTTTTGAAACATTAATATATCATTCATAATAGGACAATTTAAAAAAAAAATAAATTTTAATTATTTATTAAAATCAATATTTTAAAAATTTAATTTTAAAATTTCTAGTCTTTTATGATTAAATTAAAGATTTTTTTAAAATTAAACAATTGTACTTTAATTATCTAAAATTCTGTTTATCTGCCCTTTACAACAAAAACTGGATTTTAATAATTACTTAGTGTTGCTTCATTAATTTTTTTTGTACTGAATAGATTTTCATAAAATAATTTTAATTATTGTTCCTTATACATTACTTAAGAGTGTTGCACTGTTAAAGTTTTCAGAATTTTTTTAAAATTCAATTTTTATTTATTTATATTTTGCATTGCTCAAGTCCCCTAATTTTCTTTATATTGACAAAAAACTCTTTTTTCTTGCTCTTATATTTTTTATGTATAATGTATTATTGTATTTTAATAAGATAAATTTTATTTATTTATTTATTTATTTATTTTTATTTTATTTATTTATAAAAATTCTTTGTTCATGTTCTAATATTGTATATAATATTTGTTTTATATTTATATGTTTATTGTAAGTTAGATAAAAGTATAATTTTAAATAATGATTTTTAAAACACCCACTTGGGTTTTATTTTGGGTTTTTTTCAAGTGGGTTTTATTGAAGCAAAATCAAGCCAACCCTGACAGCAACACTAGATTGAGTTATACAACACTAAGAAACAACAACAATAATAATTGAAATTTATTTTTCCGACTGAGTGAAAATAATGCCTTGACCGGGAGTCGAACCCCAGATCTTTGACTTACAAGGTCAAGGCTCTACCAATTGAGCTATCCAGGCCGACAACCGGTGGACATTACTCACTCAGACAACCTTTAGGCAGAGCAACTGGTCTATCATGCAGATAGCTCGACAGAAATAAGCCGCAGGTAAAGGAAAACACAATTAAACAATGGGAGAAAGAAATACAATATATTAAAATCACACAAGCAACTGATTGGGGGGAAAAATCATATTTATTGAAATTTATTTCCCCGACTGAGTGAAAATAATGCCTGGACCGGGAGTCGAACCCCAGATCTTTGACTTACAAGGTCAAGGCTCTACCAATTGAGCTATCTAGGCCGACAACCGGTGGACATACTCACTCAGACACCGGTTGTCGGCCTCAGTCGGAAACATAAATTTCACTCTGTCGGAAAAATAAATGTCAATAAATATGATTTTCTTCCCAATCAGTTGATTGTGTGATTTTAATATAACAATAATAATAACAATAAATGCAGAATGTTTAAAAGTGAATGTCAATCACATTACAATATGAGAAAAGAAGATTTCATAGCAACATAAAAGGATAAAAGAAATATAGGTCATTTCAATTCTAACAGGAAAATTTAAAAGCTATAAAAATTGTGGCAATCATGTCAAGGAAAGTATAATTGCGTTAACCGGAATTTGCTTTTCAATGTGTATAGCGTAAAAAGGAAAATTAATTTTGTAAACACGAAATCAGTTCAGACGAGTTAAACGTGAATATAGTTTGTTCTATAATACTTTGCGAAATAAAATGACCTTTGATCGTTATCACCATGACCTCTAGCGTTGCATCTCATGGCTAATAAGTTGTTACAGTAATTATTCGTTCATTAGTGCAGCAATTACAAGTGTTTTTTTACTTCTTTACTTTTAATTTAGAGTAATTTCAAGACCTTCCTAGAAAGTAACTTATCACTGGTTTTATTACCTAAATGTGAAAAAGTGTTTTATTACCTAATGTAAAAAACAAATTTCTAATCATTTCTAATTTAAATAATAATAATAATAATGACAATTTCACTTTTTGGTAAATAAATGTCGTAAAATATTTTGTAAAGCAGTATGACTATGTTACACGAACAATGAGTGTGAGATGTTTGTCTAAAAATGTGCACTAAAGCTATAAATAATATTTATCTATGCGCCTCCCCCTCCCAACTTTTAAGTTCGCTGGATCCAGGGTAAGTGCACCAGTGATGATTGACACTTTTAGAGCAATCGCTGATGTTTTTAATGTTCTAGTCATGAGAAAATATTTTTAGAAATCTTAAGTTAGTACATATGGTAGGAAACACAGATTATTATACAGATAGGACACTCCTGTATATTCTTCGGTAACCAAAATTTGACTGCAACGACCCTATTGTCAACGGCTGTAAGTTTATCGAGCTCTCCAGCTTACGCAATCGCTCGTCTTATTTTCATTGTATCTGTGTTCATATGGTAATATCAGTGCAACGTTAAACCCAACATCCAACCAACCAACCATTGTATTGATGTTTACGTTTGGCAACTTTGTTATTGTTTACGAACTTGATTGTCGAAAGCAATTTATTTTAAGAAGCAAGTACTAAATATTAAACAAATAAACTTCGAAAATATACATAAACCAAAAATATTTTTTTTCATTTTAAAGCATTTTGTATTATTTAAACCAAGCAATGTTAAATATTTAAGATTTCATACCATACTGCTATTTCAAACACAAATGTGTTTGGCAAAATTTATTTTCAAACATAATAAAAATTAGTTTTATTACTTAGAAAATAGCTGTGAATGTTATGATTTTGTAAATTTTAAAGTAGTAGAAAAAGTGAAGGAAGAAAACTGCACATACGTTTTCGTTTGGCATTTTTATTATTGTTTACAAACTTGATTGTCAAAAGCAATTTATTTTAAGAAGAAAGTGCTAAATATTAAGAAAATAAACTTTAAAAATATACATAAAATAAAAACATTTTTTCATTTTAAAGCATTTTGTATTGTTTAAACCAAGCAACGTTAAATATTTAATGATTTCATACTGCTATTTCAGAATTACAGTTTGTAATTTTAATTTGTACTTGAATATGAATATGTTTAACAAAGCATATTTTTAAACATTATAAAAATTAATTTTTATTTCTTAGAAAAATAGCTGTGAATGTTTTGAGGATAATTTTGTAAATTCAAAAACAATAGAAAGTGAAGAAAAAGAAAACTTCCCATACTAACCTGCTACTAACTACTCGCGAAATAGAAAAACAATTTTCGATCAAAGATGCTATTCATGTAGACTTAACACATGTAGTTCCCCCTCTGTTGACACTAGTGGTGCTACTATATTTCCGGTTCGCGTTTTAGCTTCACTGTCCTATCTGTATGATAATCTGTGGTATGAAAGACATCCAGAACCACATATATGTTAAAATATATACATTTGATAGCAATTATTTTTTTTTATGATTTTTTTTTCTTAAACCTACTCAATGTTCCAGCAATTGACATGGCCAGTTTTTCATTTTATCAGTAATTGGCACCCTATGTTCCAGTGTTTGACACTGCTAGTTATTCATTTTACCAGTTATAAGCACCCCGTGCTCCAGTGTTTGACATAAAATGTTAAAATTCTTATCTGTAAAATATATGATTTTATTATTTTTCTTATTTATTGGTTATTTCGGGATAGATGTCAATTACTGGAGCATGTCAATCACTGGAGCACCTACCCTACATTGCATTTATTTATTAACACTTATAATGCCGATAAACATTTTAGTATTAAATATCATGCTCCCTATAAAATTCAATCTACTCTTAACTTTGGTAAATATCTGCTACAAAATAAATTAAACTCTGTGTCTCTCCGTTGTTTTTTATTGTTTTAATGCAGCAGTATAATTCATTCGGCGAATTAATGTTGTTTTTTTCATTGCTATCTTTAATACGAATTAATATGGAACCATACCATCTATAGTAAATTTTAATGTAATGTCATATTTTATTAATGTTCATTTTTATTATGTAAATGTCTTTTCGGTACAGAATAAACTAAAAATGTCATTAAAAACATTCTTTCCCTTTTGAGGAATTCTTTTCTTACTCAAATCATTAATTTTAAAGGTTAAGAGTTGCTCAAAAGCTAGTCGAACAATTATGCGCCCTATATCATTTGGAAATGTACTTGTTGTTTTTTCGAAATTTATGAGTTATTTGATGGTGGATATTAAAATTATTTTTCAAATTATTCACTCATAGTAAAAAAAAAAAAAAAAAAAATTGAACAAATATGCATTGAAATGTAACAATATTAAGTATATTAAAATTTCTCAAAAGCTATTTAAATTTAATAAAATGTTTTTTTTTTTTTTTTTAACGCAGCCTGCTAATTAATTTTTAATTTTTTCTTTTCATTATTACACTATTAATATTAGTTTAACAGCATATTCTTGACATATTCCGTATTATTTTGTGGATACTGTTAAACTTTAATAAATTAAAATCGCGATATAACATTAAAAATTAGTTAAGCAGCAGAATTTTAAATATTTAAAAAATTGATCATCTATCTAATAAAATAAATCAAAACGATTAATAATGTTAAATTAATATAAAAAATAAATGTGTTTGTAACCTTATTCTTATTATCTTCAAAAATCGAACGAATTCAGTATTAGATTTTAGACTTTCTGTTTTCAATTGCATTTATATATACAGTACCCGCCGCTTTATAAAATCACTGGTTAATAAAATCAGCCGCTTAATCTGATCAAATTGCTGGGTCCCGAATGAAATCAATAGAAACCGCCGCTTAATAAAATCTGCATCGCCGGTTAATAAACTCAAAAGAAAATTTCTTCAACAGTAAAAATGATCATGTATGTAAGCTAAACAACGAATTATATTTTCTCACTACTGGACCTTTGAAATGAAAAAAAGAAACAAAACATATTAAGCCATCACATTATTGCTCTTTGTCAAAAATGTTACGCCAAAAAAAAAAAAACACGCCCCACGTGTGTTGTAGTTATGATTTCAAAGAATGAATTCGCCAAATGATTGGCCAATGAGTATTTTTTTCTGTTTTTAGATATTCAAATAGAGTTTCTAGTTCTTATTTTGAAGCAACTTAGCTGCAAGATATGCAAGCAGAAATCTTTTATTTTGAAGGTAAAGCGTAAAATTTTGATAAAGTATGATCGTTTTCTTCAAATGTATAGTCAAAGGAAGTCTGTCGCCTTCCTTTCGAAGCTTAAAATTTCTCAATTTTTTTTCATGTAAACATAAGAATAAAGATGATATTAGTGCTTAAATTGTAGCAAACGAAGAGTGAACCGTAAGCGAAAATGAATATGAAAAGCAAAAGTCATCAACGCAGCACTTCTAGATAGGTACAAGAATGCCATTTGAAAGAAAATTTTCATTTTTTACGTAATTTTGTCCTTAAAAGCTGAAAATTTTACGTGGATGTGAAGTAACGAAAACTACGGATGGCTAGTAGATATATGAAAGAGCGAAGAATTTCTTTCCATATTTAGATAATGAATACTCTTTTATTGAGTTAGGAAAGGTTCGCCGGATATAAAAATCAGCCGCTTAATAAAATCATTTTGATGAAAACAAACATGATTTTATAAAGCGGCCACATTTCATGAAACCATGGAAGCATCTGCGCAAGTACTAACTCAACGAGTCCAATACTAAAATAGGGGTGACAGTCATCTGACTCGGAGCAAATGAGCAATAACAGAGCGCGGAATTATTGTATGTTTTCCAGTTTTCATACTGCCGGTCAAACTGGCATCCCTCCTCACTGCTATAGTTTAAGGATATGTGGCCGCACTGTACAATGTTTGATATTATATATAAGTACGATTCGACTTTTTTTCTCGGACGTCTGTGGATCTATTTATATTATGCATAAATTTAGTGAACATTGTGTTGTAACTTGTGATATAATGAATAAAATTCTTTGAAACTCTGTCCAGTTGTACCAAAGCACAGACTGCAAAACTCAGTGTATTTATTAAAAACAGTAAGACAATATTCATCTAAACGTTGCACAAATGATACTGTTCCTTTGTAAAAGCTGTCAGGGAGCAGAGACATTATTTTCTATACGAATTATTACGATACATATACAGTAACCGCCGCTTAATAAACTCACTGGGTAATAAAATCAGCCACTTATTCTGATCAAATTGTGAGAACCGGAATCAAATCAATGCAAACTCCTGTTAAAACCGCCGCTTAATAAAATCAACATCGCCGGTTAATAAACTCAAAAATATTTCTTCAGCAGCAAAAATGCCATATTTATGTACGTTAAAATTTTTTTTTATTTGCATTTTTTTTTTTTTTTATATAAAAATGAAATTAAAACACAGTAGTCCCACGATATCTCTTTTTGTTGAAAATTTTACACTTTCAGCATAGTTACATATTAAATACGATCACTTGTTTCAGTAACATTTTCAAAGAACGTATTCTTTAAAGCGCGGTAATGAAATAAATTTAATTTTATTCGCAAGTGATTTTTTTTTTTTTTTTTTAAGAATTTATAATTCTTATTTTGAAATAACTAAGAAGCAAGAAGTTTAAACGTCAGGATTTTAAATTTAAAAGAAAAGCGAAACTTTAAGCAAAGTAATGATGATTTTCTTAAAGAAAAGCGCATCGGAACTTGGGATGCGTTTAATTTATTTATTTTGAAGGAACAATTAATCAAATATCTTTCAAATTATTTTATATTGTTTATTAATTCCATTATTCGTTACCTTTTGAAATTTCTTTCCAAATTCAGGGGGGAAAATTCAATTTTTCTTGACTGCAAGGATGTTCGCCGGATATAAAAATCAGCCGCTTAATAAAATCACTTTGACAAAAAACGAATGTGATTTTAATAAGCGGCGGGTACTGTAGTTCATTACTACACTAAAATAATAAAGATAAACTTTTAGTGAATTTCACAAATTAAACCCTCATAAAAGGGAAGGCAATCCTCTTTCATACATGGACTTTTTATCGGCTGTAAATTTTTACTTCAAATGAGCTAATTTTGTCTTCTGGCTTAAGATTGTGATACATTTCCATCATGTGGGAACTGTCATGATAAATATTATCTTTAATGAACTTTCAGCTCATAACATATTAATTTTAATAATCTAATTAATAAAAGTATTTTTAATTATTATATTTTTAATCTCTACTTGAGTTAATATCACTGAAATAAACGTGAAAATTTTTAATCTCCTACTAGCATGAATTTTTTTTTTAAACTTTTTGAAAATATATTAATATATTCAGAAATAAATCCATAAAAATTAGCAAATTTAAATTGCAATGCATATCTTAATCAAAGAGCAATTTAATTTACTTCTTTACAGCTTTTTTTGTGATTATTTTATATTATTAAGCCTTTCCATTCTTTTTAAAAAAAAGTAGAAGTAAAACAGTCAGAAGTTATTATGTTATAACGAAAAATTGAGCATGGGTATAACTATAAATATATCGCTAGACACGATTCAGAGAATAAAGTACAAAAGTAAAGTCTGCATACATGTTTTCAAAATCTGAAAATAAAGCCATTCCGCATATTTCAGGGATAAACCTACCACGCACATCTCGCATTATGCCTTTCGCAATGCGCTGCGAATGACTTTTATACGATCACCTGGCGTAGCGAACACGAGGGCTTTGACAGTGTTTTTCGCTTGATTTCTTTTAAAAATAAAAGAAATAAAATCCCCATTGTCTTCGTCGGCATTTGCTTTTGCATAGAGATTCTCAGCAACCAACCCAATAAATTATGGTTTAAGCACGCATAAATCCGTCGTCTGCGTTAAAAACATTGTATAAGCTTCAATTTGAAATACTTTTTGGAAATGGGACCAAAAGGCACAACAAATTCAGAATGAAAAAAGTGGTATGTAGAAGAGTAGACCGAATATATATATATATATAATTTGAATAATTTAATTCCTTTACAACACTCAGCAAATGAAAGATAGATGAAAATACCAACATATGAAATTTTAAATGAGATGTATTTCGAATAAAATTACTGTCACGATGATAATTGAATTTAATTACACTGAGTAGTAAAAACATGTTAAAGTACTTACGCAGAAGAAAAATGACACACATAACACATAAGCCTAACGATGAGATAATTTGCTTAATCCATTAATCCAATAGAAATAGAAAGAGATAAAGTAACCAAAAGGATCTGTTAAAAGAAAAGAGAATTCATGAAATGAAAAATGGAATTTTAAATGCTGAAAACCAGAAATGATCATTCATCAGGAAACTTGCATCTCTGTCAGCATATTCAAGATTTCGGATCATCGTTGTATAGCTATTTCAAGCAATATACAACTCAAGTTTCTATCTTGCAAAAAAAAAAAAAAAAAAAAGGAAAAGGGAAATTAGATCAAACAATAACACAACCAGATTTGAAAAATGGAATAAGTATTATTGATAAGTCCACATGTAACCGATTCCAAACAGAAATGGTAGAAATAAACAGGTTGCCAAAACGAACATACTGAAAAAAAAAATTATTAAAAGTAAAGAAACGATTACATATATATATATAAATTAAATCTCTTTTGATCTTTAACATGCAATATCAAACTAAGTTATTTTTTCAACCAATTAATTCACTTCATTCTTTACTAAAAGGGGATTAGTTATGACAATAAATAAGTAAATAAATAATATATGAAAATACAAAATAAATAAATAAATAAAAAAATTTTGTTTTCCTTAAAACGCAAAAAGAATTTTAAACTATAAAAATATATAGAGAGATAGATATTCCTAATCGTGCTACTCTTGCGACTAAGCGCCATGATTACCCAAGCCCGGGGCCCGAGGGGTCGCCGAATGGATGGCCATTTGTGAAGAGGCACTTAATGGCGTCCACCACTACCCCTAACAGGGACAAAGCATCCATTCCTTGTCCGGGATTCGAGCCCGGGCTTTATCGTGTCGGAGTCAGGGACGCTAACTTCCACATCGTACGGGCGGCTTTAAACAATAGATATTTATCTCAAGTTATCAACAAATCAATTTGTATCCATAAATTTTCTATTTTACTTAAAAAAAAAAAAAAAAAAAAAAAAAACTTTTTTTTTTTTTTTTTTTTTTTTTTTATGGAGGACTCTGATAGAATCCAGAAAAAAAAACAGAGTATCAAAAGGAAAGAAAAAAATTATTACAATGCGGAAGTATAAACACAATTTGTTCGTTCTGTTACTAATTTAATTTCGAAACTCGGAAAAGAACCTTCAAAACTTTCTTAATTTATTTACATAAAATAAAATTCACAGATTTTCTTTATTGCATCAGCAATGAAACTTTAAATAATGTAAAAAAAATCCAATGTTGATGCATAAAAGTAAATGTATATTCAAATCAACATAAATTCTGCTGTAGTTTCTATAGAAACAAATTCAAGGCTTATGATATTTGTAATCTTGTTATATATTTCTCAATGGTATTTTCAGAATAGAAAATAGTGAAAGATTTAAAATAATAAGTGAATTTGTTAACGTTGTTTGTCAGAAAATATCATTAATAAAATTATACTTTTAAAAAATTAAAGAATACGCTTTTATTGAAATGTGAACTAAAAAGCGCAAAATATCTATCTTTATAGTATTTAAAATGCAGGGTAAGAAAAAATCGTGTGAGTGACACACTCTAATATTTACTTCTTTAATAAAAATAACATAATGAAGGAATGAGATATAAATAATTTAGAATTAAACAAAAACCATTTTTAAAAAATCTCCCCTGACTGGGCTCGAACGTTAGACCTTTAGATTCGTAGCCCGGAGCTTTACCTCACAGCCACAGCGTTCACGTAGTCAGCGTTTACTATGAAAGTCTTTTTTTTTTACAATATAATTTTTTGTTTGCTCCCAGGGCGGATACAAACATACATATAAACATACATACAGGTGAAGCTAATAAAAGCGTGTTAAAAATAGAGAAGCAGCTATATGATAATAATTTATCACTTGAACGCTTTAATTTAATTGATAATGATAATAATTTATCATTTAAATTCTCTAATTTAAATGATAAATGGCAATAATTTATAATTTAAAGGAAATATTTATGGTAATAATATATCATTTTATTTAAAAAATACTTTATAAAATAATAGAGACTACTAAATTACAAATGTACATCTACATGTGAAATCGATATTTTTTCCTATTCATTCTACAAGGTTTCTTCGTTATGATAAAGAAAAAATATTTGGACGAATAACATAAAACTTTGTGTACACAGACACCTCTAGAGTTGGGTAGTGGGGATTAAGGTCGACTGACTGCAATAGGGTCCTAGGCCTGAGGAAGGGAAGTTTCGCAGAAAATCGCGGAAAACTTCGAACGGTTAGGCCGACTAGCGCGACCTGGGCTCGAACCAGCTATAGCTTGATTTTGCCCGACCCGAAAAAATCCCGTTTTTTTTTTTTTTTTTTTTTTTTCAATAAAACTCACTTGAAAAAAACCGAGAAAAAACCTAAGTGATTTTTTTTCAAAATACTTATTTAAAATCGCATTTTTATCTAACTTACAATAAGCGTTTACATATAAAACAAATATTATATACATTATTACGACATGGACAAAGAATTTTTAGAAATATTTGAGGTGCTCAAATTGTTCTATAGAAAAAAAAAAAAAAAAAAAGTCCCATGAGAAAAATTATAATCTATTATATTATTATATTATTAAAACACAATAATATATATATATGTGTATATACACAAGAAAAAAAACAGACTTGTTTGTCGATGTAAAGAAAACTATGTGACTCGAGGAATGTAAAACATAAATAAAAATCAAATTTAAAAAAATTCTGAAAACTTTAACTGTTAAGTAATGTAGAAGGACGATAATTAAAAATGTTTTATGAAAATCTATTACATGTGAAAAATTTAATAAAGCAACACTAAATACTTATTAAAATCTAGTTTTCTGTTGTAAAGGGCAGATAAATAGAATCTTCGAATATTTATAGTGCAGTTATTTAATTTTTAAAAATATGAAAATATTTTTACAAATATAATGAGTTATATTAAATCAAATCATACTCCAGAAATTAAATTTACGCAATGCTATAGAAATTTATACAATGTGTTTCTATTTCAAATTTTCATTATTTGATGATTCACTAAGCCTATTATTTTCTTATTAATATATATTTATTAATATTATTAATGCAATCTGTCTGAAAAAATTGCCAAATATAATATTTAAATGGCAAACAAATAATGTTTTATACCGGGTGATCCAAAAGTCAGGAGAAACTTTAAAAATGAATAATTCGAAAACGAATCAAGATACAAAGATACGGTTTGCACCAAACGGATGAAAAAGAAACCGGGTTTTGTGTGGCAAAGGAAAAAAATTAGTTCTGTTGGCGACCAACAGATGGCGCTATAGTGTTTTATTTCACCAAAAGATGATTTACAAATGAAAAAACAAATGTTGACAACTTACCAGTCAGCTTAATTACAGTTAATTAGTACTACTACAGTAACTGTTCAATGTCCATCATTCAGAAGTACAGCTATGAGATGATTCACCATATCGTTCACAGCATTTAGTAGCATTTCTTGCGTTATGGCAGACACATTTTGGCGGATGGCATCTTTCAGTGCTGCTAGTGATGCCGGTTGGTCGCGGTACACTTTTGACTTCCAAGAATCACCACAGCCAAAAGTCACAGGGTGTCAGATCGGGAGATCTTGGAGGCCACGCGTGATTAAAGTAGCGACTGAGAATGCGATATTTCGATGCATATAAGCGTCGAATACCATTACCTGCTATAGTTGTTCCTTTTTATATCGTTTGTTGCTTTGCATAATCCTACATCAGAAATACGACAGCGCCATCTGTTGGTCGCCAACAGAACTATTTTTTTTTCTTTGCCACACAAAACCCGACTTCTTTTCCATCCGTTTGGTGCAAACCGTATCTTTGTATCTTGATTCGTTTTCGAATTATTCATTTTTAAAGTTTGTCCTGACTTTTGGATCACCCTGTATATATATTTATTTTATCCAAGATAAAAATCAAGCAACATATTTTTTTATTTTTCCATTCATCTTGACAAGTAATCATCTTTGCCACCAGATGACAACCATTCCGTCATCAAATCGAAAAATCGATTGAAAATACTAACTTTGATGGCGATCCTATACATTCAAGATAAAAAAAAAAGAAAGAAATACTTCTTGATTTCTTTGTACTCGAATAAAGATATTTGCAAAATCGATGCATTTTCAACATTTTCGAATAGAAATGAAATCGTGACTGCCTAAAGAAATAGCCAGATTCAATTTAAGAAAAATACAATTCTGTAAACGAATTTTATTTCTCTAATGTAAAATATTCAGGCATATTTTATTTCATTCTTTACTCGGACTCTCTCTCTCTTTTTTTTCTTCTTCATATAATGAACGTATCAATCAAAACACTAAGCGTAAATTTAATATAATTTCTAATTTTACAGTATGAAACATGATATGTAAAACTAATATTTAATAAAAAATAAAAAATAAAAAACCCTGCAATTTTATTGCCGTCAATTCGTAAGTTCTCTATGGGTGTACATAACATTAAACATTTTTCTCCTCGTACTTTCACAAAAGTACAAAATAACAATAAAAATATAGGGTCGAATACGGATAATTTCATAATTAGAGGTAATGGTCACTTAATATAAATACTAGGTTTCAATTTTAAGAAAATCTCTCGTTATAAAAATGTCTTTAAAACTCATAATAATAGTAAAAATTTGACAAAATATAAGTATACGAATATCTATATCTATATCTATATATATATATATATGATCGATCACTCGATATAAATATGTGATTTCAATCATGAAAGGACCCTTCTTTTTAAAACATTTCAAAACTCAATAAGAGAAAATTTGTTTCAAATGATGCATATAGGTTAACTGAAGCACGTTAAATTCTGTAAAGTATAGAATTTTTTATTTATATTTTAAAGAATTACATTTTTATCCGTAGTCAGATAGATATCGATACTTAAAATATTTACAAAACATTAAAAAAAAAAAAAAAAAAAAAAAAAAAAAAAAAATGCTGTTTCGAATTGATTGGTAGAGGTTTTTAGTTTTTAATATTTTTGACAGGATGAGTAGAGAGTGTTTATATTTTCCTTCTACAGTTGAATATAGGACAAAAAATAAGTTCTATCAATAGCCTGATTATTCAATCAATTGCTATGTTTAATGTCATAAAATTGTAGTAATCTTAAAATATTTAATAAAACTAATCCGTACAGAAACGAAATCTGTATTATATAATCTGTATTCTAATAATATGTATTCTTATATTTTTCCTCACTAACATTCTACAATGACATTGCGTAAAGGAAACAAAATCTTTCAAAAAATATCTAAATTTTACCAGCACTGAGACTAGGAATCTTTAATTATTTTCATTATAGAAAAAAAAAATAAAATACCTTAAATAAATTATTTCGTAATTTTTTTTTTTTTTTTTTTTAGATTTACGGCATTGTTTATTTCATTAATTATTCAATAATTAATAAGGCAATAATAGATGAAAATACATACAAGTATTTTATATTTAAAAATTTATTGTAAAATGCTTTATTTCTTTTATAATCTAAGCATTTTTTTTTTTTTTTTTTTTTTTTTTTAAATTCAAGTAATCTTATTAAATCTATCATCAGAAATAAAAAAAATACTCTTAAATTTTTTGTCTCATTAAAACGTATAAACGTTATTTACAATCTATGTTTGATTGGGAGAAAATTAAATTTGAATATTTTTCTTCTTTTCTTTTCATTTCTTTTTATTTTGTGACATTTTTTATATAAAAAACATTACAAGCATGATCTTGTGCATTAATAGTATTCTAAAATAAAAAGTATAATAAAATATGATTATCTTATTCATTTCCTAAATTCAACTGTTTCGAATCATAAAAATGTGTACGATGAGGCAATTTTTTCTTTTATAAGATTATAAAAGTAAACAAAACAATATATATACAATAACCGCCGCTTAATAAAATCACTGGTTGATAAAATCAGTCGCTTAATCTGATGAAATCGCCAGGACCGGAATCAAATCAATACAAACAACTTTTAAAGCCACCGCTTAATAAAATCAGCCTAGCCGGTTAATAAACTCAAAAATATCTCCTCAGCAGCCAAAAATATCATTTATGCATACAAAAAAAAAAAAAAAAAAAAAAAAAAAAAAAATACATTTTTTTTTTTTTTTAATAGAAAAAGAAATTAAAGCACAACAAACCCTTCGTTATCGCTCATTGTTGAAGATTTTACACTTGCAGCACAGTTACAAATTAAACACGCCCCATAATTTATCTCCGCAACAATTTCAAGGAACGTATTCTTCAAAGCGCGGTAATAAAATAGAAATTTGATTTGAAATGTTTTATTTTTTTCTAATTATTAGAAGGCAATTTTTAGTCCTTATTTTGAAATGACTATCATTCATGAGGTTTAAACGAAAAGATTTCAAATTTATAAGATAAGCGTGAACTTTTGGTAAAGTAATGATGATTTTCCTCTAACGAAAGTGCACGGGAACTTAGAATGTATTTACTTATATCGAAGAAATAATTAGTTAATTATCTACCAAAAATTAATTAATATTGTTTACTAATTCCATTATTCGTTACCTTTTGAAGTTTCTTTTGAAATTCAGGGAAGTAATACATTTTCCTTAAGGGCAGGAACGTTCGCCGGATATAAAAATCAGCCGCTTAATAAAATCACTTTGGCTCAGAACGAATGTGATTTCAATGAGCGGCGGGAACTGTATATATTTTCTTAAACGTCAAATAGTTTAAAAATTAATATGAATTCGTGAATGCTTGAGCAAGTACCCTGTTTGAATTTAAGGAAAGGATTTATTTGGATTTAAGGGTAACCTTTGTTTCTCAGACGTAAATTGGTTCCACATAATTTCTTTATTGTTTCTAAACGTAACAAAAACATCGTGATACAAAATATTATGTTTTTAATAACGTATTGTGATAAAGGTACAACTTAGAATCCATAAATTAATTTCATACTTTTTTTACTTTTTCAATATGAAACACGAATTATTAAAAAGTTAGCATTTGAAAATAATAATAATAACCTTTTCCTCTTCGGTATTTTTCAACTATCCTTTACAAAATAAATAAAAGGAAAATGAATAACATCACGATAGAAAAAAATTATTACATTATGACAATACTTACTTAATAATAATAATAATAATAATAAACATCATTTTATTTAAATCATTTTATTTTAAATTTTACGCACAGAAACAGCACGGATACTTTATTTAAAATTCTAATTGACTCATCCCGTAATGCACTTTACATGAAATTTAAAATACTCGAATTTTACTTTGTTATTCTTGATTGTGTTTTAAGTTATAGCTGATCTAATACACGATCGATTGTACCTTACGGTTATGGCTACAAATACCGCTTTGTGAATATATATATGACGGAAAAAAAAGTGTTTAGCGGAAATTATGCATTGCAGATTAAGCGTAATATTCAGAAACAAGTGGATTTGGCCAAAAGTGGTATTGATCGACGAAGATAATGTTTGCATATATATATAACAGATGAATATTTACGATGGGATATTCATTGTAATTTATTCTCAATAAATATTCAGAGTGTTGCCAATTTGGCAGCAGTTTCGAACGTAAAAATTTGGCAGCAGCTTTATTACCATTTGTTGATTTCTCATAACTGTTGCTATTGATACGGATTTAAGGAAATTTTTTTCCAAATAACACAAATTGAAATATTTTCTCATTCCTACTTTTATGTATTTATTTATTTGTTTTCCGAAATGTGTAAGCACAAGGCCTTAGCCAGAAAAAATTTTCGGAGGCGGTTCATACTTTAGTACATAATGTTGAGTATCAAAAATTGTGTACCTTGTGTAAGCATTACATCTAATGTACTTAATAAAAGTTTAACTTTACATACCGGGTGTCCATATGTCTGTAGACATTTTAAAAATCCATAAAAATTGAAGGAATTGGTAGATTTCAACGTGGTTTGCGAAAACGTTATTCTCATAAGAGGGGAATTTATTTATTTATTTATTTTATTTTATTTATTTATTTATTTTTTTTTTTAAGAAAAAAAATAGCAGTTTAAATTTTTGTCGACAGAAGTCGCTGTACGCGAGCAAATCACAAATTTCCATAAAAAACTATATTTATTACTGTGCAAATCTTTACTGGTATATAAATTCTATTGTACGTGTTGGCTATTTCCATAAATTACACTTTGCAGACCAGTTACAAAACCGCTCATTACAACTTCAGCCGGCAATTCTTAGCTCAAGGAAAACATCTTCACCAAAAAATGCTTTATCGACCAAGTCAGCAACGCAAACAAAACTTCAAGTATTCACAAGCAGGAAGCAAAATAAAAAATAAGCTGTGTTAATTGTGAAAACATGCAATTTATAGTACTCTGATTTGCATATTTCTCGTTACGCGTCCGTGCAGCACCCTCTATCGACGAAAAATTTAATTATTTTTTTTTTCTTTACAAAAAAAAAAAAAAAATCCCCTTCTGGAGAATAACATTTACGCAAACTGCGTCCAATTTTATCAATTTCTTCAGTTTTTATGAATTTTTAAAATTTCCACAGACTTATAGGACACCCAGTATTTTCTTATGTGCAATTTTTTTTTCGAAATTTATTTTTCACAAATGTACACTTCACGTACAAATATCATAGAATTATTACTATTACTAATCTGTATTATTAAAATCCGTTAAAGTATTAAAATCTGATTGCATTTATGTTCAGCTATTTTCTCACAAGCCGCTAAACGCACAAAGGCGTGAGAAAAACCAGGAATTTTGAAATAATCTAAGGATCCAGAGTTGAACCCTTAAATTAAATCATTCCAATTAGTTGAAAAATATCGACTTAAAACCCAAAACTGTCACAAGATAAGTAGCAAAACGTACTGTTGGGGAAAAAAAAAAAATCCGCTCACATTAGCGTCGACGCCAAAGTCGACAGACTTTGGACGCCAAAAAACAGCCAAAAGCAGCAGACTATGATAGAAAAATCTAAAATTAAATATAGTCGCCCGAAAGAAGACTCTGAGCGATTCCAAAGGAAATTTTTAGTTTTTATCGGTAAAATGATTCTATTTTTTAAAAATCCTTTTAAATATTAGTCAGCAGCGAAGCGGGCAAAGCCTGCTAATTATATAGATAATAAAAGCCCAAGTTTCACGAAATTAATGTCATTGCTATAAAAATGTATTAAATTAAAATAATTTTTTTTATCCTAAGTTTGGAAGAATGAATAAAATAATGGAGAAGCAGGACGATCTAGCAAAAAAATATGACGTCACAACTGCAACAACGTATTAAGAAAAAAAAAAAAAATCTGGTGTGAAACAACCACACGACTTCCATTACCCAATATTACACGTATTATATGCATTTTTTGGAATTTTCCAGTAAGAGAAACTATATACACGTATAAAGATATATAAAACAGAGTTTACATAGCGAGCTATGAGAAAGGGTATCTAAAATGGATTAATGAAATAATTTTCAAGAAAATCGTTAGAACCGTTTTTGATATACCAACTTTTACCAAAACTTGGTATTCTCAATTATTGACCTGAAAACAATAATTACATACAAAAGGATATTTAAAAGAGAGTTAATATGGCGAGTTTGAAAAAAATCCATACAGCTGTTTTTACAGGAATGCACTTGCGAAACCTGAAATTGAGCTATTTATACAGGACGCCTATCAATTTTCTTGAACTAACCATCTATATCATTCGAAAGGACATCTAATAGAGAATTATATAGCAACTATGAAGAAAATCGTTTGAGCCGTTTTTGAGATACGCACTTACGGTCCCATTTCCCGTTTCCGATGACCCAGTTCAATTTTCACCAAAATATGAAAAATCCATCTGTACACCAGACCTGTATCAGTTGTGAAGTTTCGTAGTTCAATCTTTATTAGTTTCGGAGATATGACAGCCAGAAAATTCCACACATACATATATACATATATACACACACACTGACCAATTGTCAAAAACTATTTTTTTGGACTCAAGAGGCCTTAAAAAGTGTAAATGAAGTGAAAAGTCGATATCGAATCTTTGGACCGAATACAATACTTCCATTACCTACGGTAGTAGGGTAATGGAAGTAAAAATCTGTGATTTGAGATAAATAAAATAAGTCTAAAAGATAATTTGTGAAAAATTAAGTAAAAGAAACATTTTTTAACAGTAGAAGCTTTTTATTGTGGAGCACTAAAAAGCATAAAATAAAAACTTATGCTTGCAAAGAAAGACATGCTATAAAGAAATGAAAGTTTCAACACTGAGAAAAATATAGATATTTCACTTTGCAAGAGCTGAAATTTTTTTAATATTCAGAATATTTCAAAAAGCATTCGAGACCAATATTCTTCGTTATTAGTTTTTGTATAAGTATTTGTTAAGCTATAAATTGCAAAGGTCTCGAAAGCTTTTCAAAATATTTTGAATAAAAAAAATTCTTCATCTCTTTCAAAAAAGAAATATATTTTTCTTTAAAATTAGTGGGTCCTGGATTTTAGAGACCCTTCAGAAAAACGGTGGATGTAATTTCTGAAAAACTATCGTACCGATCTTATTGAAATTTTTAAAACTTTGCTCGAACAAGTGATTTTTTTTTTTTTTTTTATTACAACTCATTTTACAAGGTTATACGTGGAGTAAAATATGCCGAAATGTATGCTGTTCTTGTATATATAACTCTGCCAAAAATTCAAATATATATTTATATATATACATATATAAATCCTTCGTTTAAGCACTAGTCAATTCTATTTTGAAAGAATGAGAGCAAAATTTGATAAGTGCATTTGTTTTTGAAAATCATGGTCACAGAAATCCAGGACCCACCTGATGAATTTTCCAAGTTTTTTAATGAGAAATTTAAAAAAAATATAATTTAAATATTTCTCTTTTATACGCTCAAAGTTTTAAAATAAAATATGCTACTTATTATAGTGAAAAAATAGAGAAAGTATGTTTATTGTTATTATTTATTTATTTATTTATAGCTTTGGAAACGCATGTAATTCCTTAAGCTAAATTAGAGGGAAAAAACCTAAAAACATAGTTAAAATGATTATATTAAATGATTTAATAATAATAATAACAATAATAATAATAATAACATTTGGAAATTTTGACCGCTAAGAGGGCAAAAGCCAACTAGTATTATAATAATAAATGGCCACTATGTACAATAATTAAAAATCTGTAATATAATCTGTAATACCCGTTTTCGTTCACAAAATTAATTCGTTTATTTTTTGTTGAGAGATATGAAAAATAGTAATACAGAAAAAATCTGGATCCCTCAATTTTCCGAATGTTTAGAAATTAACAGTTGTTTAAGCATATTTAAATGAGAGAAGTCGTTAAATAAACATGAAAGAAAATCCTAATAGGTTTCCGAAAAATTTCTCTCTTGTATGTCGCTTAATGAATCGTAATGTATCTAAATTCTTTTGTGTTTTCCTGTAAGAGATTTGTAAATGGTAAGTGTTTTCTTCGAGTTTCATTGTTACAATATAGCACAATAGTGGAAAGAATAACAAAAAAAAAAAATCATAAACAAAGGACAAAAAAAAAAGTACAAAAGTGGTCGAAGGTCATATAAAGTATGTAGAGCATATACGATTGTCCACAGACAATTTTTCTCTTTAGCTTGATGTCATTCGAGTGGGCATATGAAAAAAAAAAAAAGAGAAAGAAAGAAGAATAAATTTCACGCTTAAGAAAGGAAAATGAATGAAAGAAAAAGAAAATATTGTCAAGCGTCAATATTTTTTGGTCGTCAGGTGAGGAAAAAAAAGAAAAAAAAAAATGTAATACTCTGTGCGTATTGACCAAATTGGCCATTTATGCATTTTTTTCTTTTCACTATTATAATATAAATTTGATTTTAATTCGGCGCAATCTAGACTTTTAATGAGCTATGCAGAAACTGTACTCGTAATAGATTTTGCGAAGAAAAAATAAAAAAATAAAATTAAGCAAGCATAATTTATTAAAAAAAAAAAAAAAAAAAAAAAACTTCATAATTCCACTTGAAAAGTGGTTTGGGAATATCCACATTAGACGATGAATATTTAATTCTAGCTAAGTATGTATGCAGTTGCAGTTTGGCCTGGAAATACATTTACAAACTTAAAAAAAAAAAAAAAAAAAAAAAAAAAACAGCGGTTAGTATCAATCGTAAATGTACTAAAAAGATTTGTCTGAAACTTCTATCTAGTGAATTTATTTTGGGCTTTGGTTTGTTGCTTATATATTTATTTACTTAATTTTAGAGCTATTCTAGTATTTTTAATAACAACAGACTACATAACATATTTTTCCAAATTCACTTTCCATTATAAGAAAATACACGTCTTTGTTGGTATACTACATTTATTTCCAGCTTTTTTTTTTTTTTTTTTGTGTGTGTGTGTGTGTGTGTGTAAAAAAAAGAATAAAAGAAAGAGAAAAGAAGAAGATTTTGTAAGGGAAAAAAATCGATATTTCTTTTATTTATAAATAATGAAAATCATTGAAAAAGAAAAATAAGTACCCCTCTCTCCATTAGATGTCAACTTTTTACAAGAAAAAATATTTAAAAAAATATTTTATAGAATAAGTAATTAGCCTTTTTATTTACGCTATAGTTGATAAAAAATTGTGATGTATGAAGGGAAAACCCCTTCCCTTTAAGTGCACTCTAAAATCAATAGAGCCCTGGATTGCTGTGTGTCACAAACACAAACTTCAAGATGACTTAATTTAAAAGAAAGAAATGCGAAAAAGGTATGATGGGGCAGGGGTTACCGATTATGCAAATCTTTAAATAAATTCTCTAAACAGAAGAAATAGAACATAAATATTTGCAAAAAGTTTCAGTATTATAATCAGTAGATGAAGCCAACTCACAATGCAGACCTGCCTACTTTTTAATTTATTTCGTAAATTTTTTTGCACCCGCCTCTTTTTTTTTTTTTTCCACGCCACTCTTTCTGGAGAGTAATTTTCTTCTAATTTAATCGTAGTTAATTATTGGGGGAAAATTACTCTACAAAAAGAGTGGTGTGATTAAAAAAAAAAAAGGCGGGTATAAAAAATTTTACGAAATAAATTTAAAAGTTGGCAAGTTTGTAAAATGTAATACAATTTTATAAATTTTTCGATGTTTCCTACTCTGTTAAGATTCATAAAGAGGCGAAATTGTAAAAAAATATGGCGACTTAGCATCCAAAGTGACTGGAAATGGATTTCACTTCGCATTTGTATTAATACATAAAAGAGCATGGCTATAAAATAATTTGTCTGCTTGACAATCTAAAGTGAGTGTGCCCTTGTCGAAAATAATGTAGTATAATCATATGTCCAGATTTTATTACAAAAATCGATTATGTTAATTTGTGATGTTTTTTAGTATATTTCACTGTACAGTACAGAACTGCATAATGCGATAGAAGATTATTAAAGTTGTGTAATGAAATACTTCTCACTACTGTGTGTGTATTATGCAGTTATTGTGCTTATAACACTGTTTAATAATTCTAGTAAATTTCCCTCCTCTTCCCCCCCCCCCCCTGTTTTTTTAAAATCAATTTTCTTGAAATAAATATTGTATCCATTTTCAACCTAAATGAATCCTGGAGTTGAAACAAAATTAAACATACATTTTAGAAATAATTTTTTACACGTCTACATATATATATGCGTGTGCCGTGTGTAACTTTACCTCTACTTGATGTAATTTTAGCAATTATACTATCAATAAGTTTTAAAATATCAATAAATATGTTGCAACACATCATTTTTATAACAATCCTGCCAGACAGTTATTAAGATATTAGTTATGATACAGTTTGGTAATGTAATTAATAATAGAAACCTTTCTTAACCATGTTATTCAAGAAGATGCGAATATAGTATATTCAGAACTTTTTTTAATACTTTAAATGTAAGGTTGGTTAGAGGACAAAACACATGCCACGCGGAGATTTTTTATTATTATTATTTAATTATAATTTCTGAATCGGAAATAAGTTTTTTAATTATGTAGATAAAACCGAAATTTTAATCATCTTTATTTTGTTGGTTTTGCAATTAACTCATTTTATTATCTGAAACAGTGTATAAAAAATATGTTAAACGCGCGCCCAACTCAAACTTGACCGCCTTCCCAAATCGTAATCGTACACAAGGATCTAATGCTGACTATGAGTGTACAAAATTTTCATTTACATCTGTTCCCATGAATGCATACATTTAAGAAAAAAAAAAAATTACAAGAACTGGAATTTATAATAATACATTATTTACATACATTGAAGCATTAATAAGAAAATAAAACTAAACAGATATATTTAATATATATATAAATTAATTACTAAGTAATAAGACAATGTTAAGAAAATATACTAGCGAAAAAACTTGCAGGGAGCATATCTACAAAATATGTAAGGTGTTCGCTTATCAAAACATTACTGTCTTTATTTTATTCAAGCATACTTGACACGTTAAACATTCTTTTTTCCGCCTAAAGTAAATTTTGTAAGCCGAAGGTAACCAGCTAACCGAATTATAAAAAGTAGAAACTTTCTTTTTTATACTAATTCAAAATTACAGTCAAGGTCACTTCCCCATAGTCGCGATCGCTCAGCTGTGAACCATGTAGTAGTGAATTATCCCTTCATTTATTTTTATTATTATTATTATTGTTCCTTAACTACGATTTGCATTTTTTTCCTCTCATTAATAACCAACCCCATTCACGATGCCAGATTATTAGATTAATTTTCGTTTCATTTCTTTTTTCCGTTTGGTTAAATGAATCAATTCAACGAGACTTATAAATAATCATTTGTCAGTTTTAGATAAGTTTCTATTAAAACAATAAGTAGCTTAACTGGTTTTAGCATTGTTGGCAAAATGCGGAAAGTTATAATTCCGACTTAATAACATTTAATGATTTCGTGATGTTAATTCTTCGTGTGCAATGTGAAAGTTTTGATGATATTTTATACTATTAAGTGAGCAATATGTGTGTTCTCGAAAACGGTAGCTCGGACAGTCACGTGATTTAACACAAAGTTGCCCTCCGTAGGGTCATTGAGCACATCGAAGTCAGATCTTCGAATTTTTGATTTGTTTTCTTTTAATTAAAAGAAAATATTAAAATAAAACTTCCCATTTTTATAATGACGCAGAATGGAGAATCTTAGGAGAGATTTGATTGGTTTATTTGATTTTCATTGATTTGAGTGTAATTTACGTTGAACTAGAGCTACGTTATGAGGAATTACGAGAGATTCGATTGATTGATTTGTTTTTCATTGATTTGAGTGTATTTTACGTTGAACTAGAGCTACGTTTAGATTTTATTTTAAAATATTTGAATTTTTAATATTTTAATGTTATGCTATTTTTACAGAGAACAAATTACGATTGGCGCCGCAGGCGCCCAAGAGAGCATGTTTTTTGGTAAAAATTTTCATGGGTCTTTGGCCAGCTAGCTGGAGAAGCCAGCTAATAAAAAATAAAGTGACAAACCGTCAAAATTACCACTCTCATTAAATTTGTTAAACCTATAAATTAGGTTAAGATTCACGCAATCACGATGTTGTGTATTTAAAATTCTTTATTAATAGAACAAAAAGAGAAATTTATTAATTTTGTGCAAAAAAGTAATTTTAAAGTAGAAAGACGAATGAATAATTTTGAAGTAGACGAAAATTTCTTACGTTCTTAATAAATGCATGAAATTGACAGGAATAATGGTCTCGAGTTAGAATTTAATAACCTGATTATCGGGGTTTGAAAATTGGATCTTAGTGACAATTTTGA
Organism: Salticus scenicus; assembly: GCA_963930645.1. Taxonomy (NCBI): domain Eukaryota; kingdom Metazoa; phylum Arthropoda; class Arachnida; order Araneae; family Salticidae; genus Salticus; species Salticus scenicus. The sequence goes on from CAWVNO010002025.1 coordinate 101,217, forward strand.
CACTTTTTTTTTTTTTTTTTTTTTTTTTTTTTTGTAGAAAAGTAGAATTGTCGTTATATTTCCTCGAATGTAAATTGGAAACTATTTGTTTCCAATATTTGTTTTCGCAAAATAAAACACATTCAAAAATGTGACTCAAAGTAACAGCTTAAATAAAAAGAGTTTGAAATACGAGTTTTAGTACGATTTTTATGAAAATTATGTTTGTTTTAATAGAAAAGACATTTAATGTTTATTAGGACGGAGGACTATTAGTCTAAATCTACGGACAAAACGTTGTCGCCAGTTTTACGATGGTTGGACATTTATCGAAATCGAACATATAATTGAATAATTTGAAAGCGATGTTATAATTTGAAAAAACTAATAGACCTCCGTACTAAACTAAATTCTGCTTTTGCCAGAATTTCATCATTTTTTTTTTTTTTCCCTTGAAAGAAAAAGAAAATAAAAGAAAATTAATAATAATCAGTATCGAAAAAAGTTGAAGAAGCCCTTTTTAATTTTCTTTTCTTTTTCTTTTTTAAATTTTATTTAAATTTTCGAAAAATAAAAAACATAAAATAATTTTAGCAACAATAAAATCATTAATAAACTGATACACACTATAATTCGACTGGTCCGAATTATTTCGATGTCGGTCGACAATGGCAAAAAGATATGCACACAACATTGGCCGATCCGGAAAATTTTGTCGGGTATTGGCCAATAATATTACAGTGTCACAGGGCTGATAATGTATTTGAATTCTTTTGTATGTCCCTGTATACGAACCATTTTTTCGTTCTCAATATATATATATATATATATAATTATTTTTTTTTTCCAAGTAATGTCCTTTTATGATTAAGATTTAGAATACACAGTTTAGACTTCCTGCTAATACCTGTTTTAAATTTACCCAGATAACAGACATACATTCCAAATGCTAAAAATCTTATCCTTTGGATTCAGAGCTCAGGGGACACCAAAAGTGTAATTTAAGGAAAATCTTAATATCGAAAATTCAACCCAAAAGCAATATTTTCATAGCCATATGAGTAAGAGAAAGTAAAAAGAATATCATATGACAGCATTAGTATTGCTTTCAATCATTTTTTTTTTTTGTGTCTGTTTCACCGTGAATAATTCAGGATATCCGCCAGCATCTAGATTTACCATTTTATTACTTTACTTATTTTTTATAGTTACTAATACACACAAAATAAATTTAAGTAAAATAATAATAATAACAATAACAATAACAATAACACTAAAAGCTTTTTATTGTTGAGCCCTAAAAAACATAAAATAAAAATTTATTCTTGCAAAAACATGCTATACAAAAATAAAGTTTCGGCAATAAAAGAATTTTAAAGAAAAATTTAGATATTTCACTTTTGCAAGAAATGAATTTTTTTTTTAAATATATATATATATATATATCCAGTTAACGAGATATGTTGGACAGCTGGAGTTTTTGAGGTTGTTGATCAGAGTCGGCCAACGAATGTTGTCAAAGGCACCTTTGATGTCTATTGAAATTAGCAGTGTTTGTTTCCTATCTGTTCTGTCCTTGTTTATGTTGTCTATCAGTTTTTGTAGTGCATTTTCTGTGGAGGTGTATATATATATATATATATATATATATATATATATATAAAAGAAAGAAAAAGAAAAAGAAAACAATATTCTTATTTATACAATATTTTTGTATAAGTACATAGATTTAAAAAAAAAAAAAAAAAGAAAGAAAGAAAGAAAGAAAGAAAAAACATTAGATTTTTTAATTAAATTAATATAATAACCGTTGTTCAAAAATGCAACTTTATAATTTTAAAATAAGAATGAAACCAATTCCAAAACGTATCAAATTTGTACTATACAATGTAATCCTATCTCACTCAATTAAAATTCTGTCTCTGACAGATATATATAATTTTTAATTTTATTTATTTATTTGTTCAGTTTAAACGGGCTTCATTTTTGATTTTTGATTTATTTTAATTTAATCCGTATTTGTCGATACTTATAACCTTATAAGAAACCTCCCACGGACCAAATCAGATTTTAAACTTTTTTTCAGAATGAGTTATAAGAAAAATTAAAGCAAATGTTTGAAAGTTCTTTTTATTATATAAAATCTACCAAATGACATTTAAATATCTATTTTAATATACAGTATTTGAAACAAAAGAAAAACTAACAGTATCTGGTATTTTTTAATGTAATTAATTTACATAAAGTAATACATTAAACATGGATTATAAATTAGTAAGTTTGTACTAAGAAAAATTATTAACTGTTATCCTTCTTTGTTGACATAAAAAGTCTCTTTGTGCAAATAAAATTATCATAAATATACAAAGGACTTAATAAAACTGCACATAATGAGAATTAATTTACTTTTTACTCTGGCGCTTTCAAAATGGGAATAACAAAAAAGATTGAAACAAAGAAATTTAAATATTTTTTAATGAAAACGATTCAACTGTATATAATTAAAATGTAATGTAAAACGCAGGGGAAATTATCACATGCAAATTTTTAAATAAATAATTATGGCATAAAATTCAAAGTGAAATTTATTCACACTTTCAAAAACTTTTTCATTTTTAATGGCAATAGAATGTTACCTCTTTCCAATAACAACCCAAGTTCTATTACTAAAAAAACTGGAGTGACTCCACTCGACTTTCCGAACATTAAGTAATTAACGGTTGCATAAATAAATCACAGTAAGGCAAATCGTTAAATAAACAAAAGAGAAAATTATAATAGGGGATTTGATTAATTTTCGCCAATATTTAATGTTACGTTATTGCACTTCAAATAATTTGATCCTATAGATCATAATGGGAAAAATTTTTTCGTTGTGTCCCTGTAAAAATCTATAATTGCTAGATCCACCAAAATCTACACAGTTTGTGCGACTGTGACCTATAATATGTGTATAAATTTTCAGCTCAGTCGAATAAAGCATTTAAACGCTATCGCACATTTAAAATAATTGGGCCCATAGACCATAATGATAAAGAATTTTTCTTTGTGTCCCTGTGAAAAAACTATAAGAGCAAGATTCACCAAAATCTATCCACTTCGTGCGAGTATGATTTATAACAAGTGCATAGATTTTTCATTCAGACGAATAAGGTATTTAGGTGCTATCGAACTTTTAAAAATCTGGGCCCATGGGTCCTAATGATAAAGAATTTTTCTTTGTGTCCCAGTAAAAAAAAAAAAAAAAAAAAAAAACTATAAGACCTAGATTCCCCAAAATCAATAGTATCCGTGCTATGGTAACCTATATCCTAAGTACCAACTTTCTGCTCATTCGAACAACATGTTTAGGCGCTATCGTGTTCGCTCACACACATACATATATCACAGTAAAAATAGTAAAAATGAGCACCTCAAAACGTATAGTAACACCATAATCTCAAAGTCGGCTTTTCGACATGATTACAATGCTTTCATTACATATGTATGTTCGGAAAATAAAAATAAAGATCACCGATTGTTATGATATCTTTTACTACTGGGATTGTTTAAAAATATTTTTAATGGAAATCTTTCTTTAAAATTTTAATTATAAGCAATTTTATTTATTTATTTTTCACATTACAGTGCAGAATGACATCTTTCGATTTTTTATCTACTGATGGTACAGATTACAAAGGTTATAAAATTATATAATAAATATATATAATAAATATTACAGATTACAAAGGTTATAAAATCGGTATTATGGAAGAAATTTCAAATGCACTTATAAAGATTATTCATTTCACTCCATGCCATTACACGAGGTGCTCCGTGAAGCCGTTTTGGATCCAAAAATGATTTTATAATATTGTTGTGTTGTTACTGTTTTTGATTGGTATTTTTCCCGATCCTGCGTTTTAATTTGCATTTTACGTAAAAAAAACTATTACCCTTAAAGAAATTTCATCAGTGTAGATAAAAGAGTTTCTAGAGCAGAATACTGTAGAAAAATAATTTTTGATTTTTTTCAAAGAAAATAATTTTATGAAAACAGTATTTAAATTGGAAATGTTATTTAAAATTTTTCTTTAAGGTAATTTCGGAATATTTAACCGAGAAGGAGCAGTTTTAAAGTATGTTCCATTGCATTAACCATTTTGTCTACAGATAGAAATAGTACCATTTAAATAATAAGCATATAAAATCGATTTTATAGAAGTTATGTAAAGTATTTATAAGGATAACATTTAATATTAATTTCACTACATGCCACTAGACATTTCATGATGTCGCTCATGTTCAAGCAAGGATTTTATAGTGTACTAAATCGCTGTTTCTAACTGTCACGGCCCTCTTCATCTGTGTTTATAATTAATTGATATATTATCTCAAGAAATCTATCACTATCTTAGAAAAAAAATATAAAAATGTCCCCTCTCTCTCTTTAAAAAAAAAAAATATATATATATATATATATATATATATATATATATATTCATATTTCTGATTTCTTTTCGACCTTTAACTCTACAAGGCTCAATTTTTTTTAGTGCTCGACAAAAATATATAGGTTGTAGTGAGTGATCAGAAGATAGGGAAAACTTATAAAAATAAAAATAAAACCATATTTTACGGAAAAATCAACTTTTTAGCTCAACGTACCGCATGTGGAACATACATAGAAAATAGGATTTACTAATGCGTTTACTATTGTAATATAAAAAAACAACTTACCTCTGCAAAATAGACACTACGTAAAACACACAGTATTTTTTTTTTTTTTTCGAGCCAAAACTGTTCAATAACTATTCTTTTTTTATTTTTGAATTCAGACAAACGACTAACGTATCACTTTCATTCAAATTTCACACCGAGTGCACTATAACAAAAACACGAACGCCATCTTTAGGTAAAGATTCGTATGACTACATTGCTAAATGTCAGTAGCTTCTATCAAGATGCCAAGAGATGTCGCTACTAATAGTTTTATAGCTATAGGAACGATTAAAGTCGGTGTTCCACATATGGAACTGGGTGCCTTGTAGGGTTAAGTACCCATATTACACTAATATATCGCCTCATTAATTACTGTATAATCAGATTGATATGTACAGTTTTTATTTTTTATATCTTTAAAAATGTCTCTTAAATAATTAAAAGAAGATACATCTAAAATTAAATTCTTAGTTTATTTTATAATATGATAAACAAAACGATAAAATAAAAATTCGCACAACATCAAAAAGGAGTTCTAGATGGAAAAGAGAAAATCTTGACAGATCCACCCAAAACGAATAAAAGAAATTGCATACGACTTTCGGCATGGTACTAGTCACAAATGCAAAGAAGAGATCGCTACATGTAATATGAACAGATTCAGATACATATCTTTCCATATTCATACATAGTGAGGGATATTGAGATTCAAAAGAAAGAAAAAACGTGCCACTTACATGTTTTACAAATAATAACTAAAATTTTAAGAAATGAGTCGATTTGAAATAATCGATTCCATCCTAGAATTTCGTGATGGAGGATGATTTACGACATCACTTCGGGTTATAATTTTAACATAGAGCTCAAAATTTTTAAATATAATTTAACACTGTTAGTGAAACATAGAAGAAATAACCTATTTCTAAAAGACAAAAGGACATAACAAGACAGTAAAAGAATATTAAATAGAAAAAAAACAACTACAAGTACCGTCTTTTCAAACAAAATAAATACATTCATTAGGAAATGTGTCTGTGCATACCTGTACACAGATACATAAAATTTTTTATTATACAGGTTTTTCGTTGTAGCATTCAGTTTTGGACTACTAATTAATAACTTCTTTTATTCATTTAGTTACACTTTTTAATAAAAAAGAAAAACACTTTTTAATTTAAAAAAAAAAAAAAAAAAAAAAAAAAAAACAATTTTCGAAATTCTTCAAGATTTTCAGAAAACTGCTAATACAGACACAAAAAGAAGAAAAAGAATTTTCATTCCTAGAGCGATCCCAGGGTGATGAAGTGCTTGTTGCTTAAAGTGAATAATGAATAGATTTCCATATATTAAGAGATTCGATTTAGAACAAGTTTGTAATTTAATATTTTTAAGTAAAAGACGTGAAAATATGCATAAAAGAAAAAATATACTGCATAAAATTTCCAATGCTTCAACTTCTTTTTTGAGTTTGCTGACTAATAATTTTTAATCCACTTCCTGTGCAGCTGTTAATAATAATGTTTAGTGCATTAGGGTATAAATTTTATTTTAAATATTTATCTCGAATCTCACAAAAGACATATGTTACTTCCCCCCCCCCTACTGATTTATGATTTTTTTTTTTTTTTTTTAGGTACTCAAAGCAATATTCTACAATATAATACTTTACTATATACAGTCGAACCTCGTTAACGTGAATCTCAAGGAGAATAAAATATGCGTTAATGTTATCAGTAGTTCTTGCTATCAGTAACTAATCGTCATACAACAAAACTAATCTTCTTTTTGACGGGGATTGTGAAAACAGTTCATTTTAAAAGTAATTCACGTTAACAAGGTTCGACTGTATTAACATACTTCTACATTGTCATTTAATTTATTCTTGAGTATTAAGTCCCTATAAATTCTGGTTTTGTGTAGGAGTGCAAAATTAAGCACTATAAATTATAGCCTGGTGCTTAGAAATGGCACATTAAATTTTACTATCTGATTACCGCTGACAGATATATGCGGTCACTGATCTGTTCTTTTTTCTGCAATACACTTATAATTTAAAATTATATATTTATACATTTTTAGCTGGTTTTTCGAATTAGAAGGTCTGAAATGATAGTCATGAGTATTATAATCATGTCCATGGCTAATCTGAAATCTCAAGTTTAAAGAAATATTATTTTAGTACATCGGAAGAAGTCTACAGTGAAAAAAACATTACAATTTTGCCCTTTGCAAAACCTGTCAGATGGTTAATGGATATGTCCAGATGCATCCAGATTTACTTCTACAGGTGCCCATGAAAGAGTTTTAGAGTTTCGTTCATTCGAAAACTAATCCTAAACAAAATTTCCTTTTAAGTTGTCCATTAACAAATTTGGAATTAATTAATAAAATAAATTCATTCCGAATATTACTTTTTCTCCAAAACAAAATCCTTTCGCCCGGTTGTAGCTATTTGAAATTAAATTGTATTTCTGATTATACGATATTACTAGTTAAATTTATATTACAAACATATAAAAAAGAAAAATACAATAAGAGTTTTATTCTAAAATTTATATTATACTTCAAAAGTTTATCATAATCATAAAAAGTTTTTTTTTTTTAACATAAAAGTTAATATTCTCAGCATTGTATTCAATATAAAGTATAGCATTTCCACGACAAAATTATTGGTTATAGTATTTAGAGAAACAAATATTGTACCGATTGCTGTTAATAAAAACATAATGAGATCAATAATGGATTCTTACTATTACATTTATAGTGTATAATAATAAATTTTTGACTGCTCTACAATTATTTTGTGAATAATAATATATTTAATATTCATATTTTTTATTTTAAATGTTCTTCGGCACAACACAGAAAGAATTACAATATATGATACTTATGTATACATATATATATATATATCTTCTTTCCTGGTATAATATATATATATATATATATATATATATATATATATATACGTATATATATACAATGCTGCCCGCTACCTGTTTTGTTTTGGACAAGTTTGCTTTAAATCATACTGTTAATCAAAAGCAAGACATTACTCTTTTAAATAAAAATTAAAAATCTACAAGTGTAATAATTTTATGTATAATTTATTATTATTACTATTATTATTATTCCTTTACGAATTTAAAATAAATTCTATTCATTAAAATATCCAATTTCTTTATAAGATTTCACATACAGTAAAATAAATATAGAATGTTAATTAAGACTTTTTTAATCGTCTTTTAACAATTTTATTATTATTTATTTATTTTTAATAGCCTTACAAAAAGTCTTAAAAAAAAAAAAAAAAAAAAAAAAAAAAAAAGTTTTCTAATAATTATCTCTATGCGTTAAAAAATAAATTTGAATTCATTATTTTGAAAAAAAAAAAAAAAAAAAAAAAAATTGTAATTTCCTGTTTAAGACAAAAAATTCAAAAGATGCATATCTTGTAACGTGCAATTTCTCGCAATGCGTAGATGAGGGTACATACAATTCCGTGATGAAACCGACAAAAAGTGAAAGAACCAAACCTCGAAAACCTCAAAATCTCCTTTATTTACATTTTCTTTGTGAGTTCTCAGTAAACGACCAAACATTTCCAATGTTTTAATTTTTTATTATATATTTAGCGATCTTAAGGGAACTGGTAAGCCCTACTTATGTCATGTTAAAATACACTAACTTTATGTATCTTTTTCTCAGAAATGGCAAAAAGCAGGATTTTATTGAATAGCTTCTTATTTACCATGAAAACATTCAATGGGGTTAATTTCGGAAAATATGGATTTTTTCAAAATTGTGTTCCTTTTCTCATGTTTTTTTAAATTTTAGAAAATTTTAGTAAGTTTCATAGATATTGCAATAGGGTACTGACTTTTTAAAATAATTATTTATTATAGGCAATGAAATTTAACGAAAAATACTGCTTTAAAAATTGTTTTCAATTTTTAAAAAATGACAATCCTTTTTATTTTTATTTATAAAATGATTTGTTAAAGTATGTAATGTATATTAGTCTAACTGCTTAAAAAAAAAAAAAAAAAAAAAAAAAACTCTTTAGTTTATCGTTTGTGAAAAAGAGGTACATAGATAAAAAAATTAACATGACACAGACTTCAACGTTGTAAAAGAGTTTCTTTTACATACACAATATAAAACGAACTAACTTCCTTTCACATGGACTTTTCCCCCTATAGGCCTAGGACACATAAGGAGTCAATCGGCCTTAATCCTCCAACCAACCAACCAACCATGGACTTTTCTCCACACTTTTCTTTCTTTCTCCCTTCCGTAGATCAATAAAATAAAGGAAGAAGAGTTTTCAAACGTCCAGTATTAAAATAGTATCAATAACCATAAAATTACACTACACATTTGAGAATTAATTTATCCTATTTTATACATACGCATCAAAATTCATTAAATTATATTATCAGTTAGGTCATTCAAAAAGTTTATTTATATCTATCAAAATGTAATTAAATTTTACGAATTAATCTCTAAATACCATTACATTTCATTTTAACTAAACATTCAACGGATAAATTGCGAACAAAAATTGCACCAACACAACATTTATGATTTACATTTTTATGAGGGATTCTTTTTAAGATATCATCATACAATATTTACACATTATTCTGATTTGAAATATATTAAAATAATTAGTCTATATTAAATAATAAAGTAAATTCCCAAACAAACAACAAACATTCAAACTCTAATTATGAAACTGCACACAACACTTGTAAATTAATAAAAAACCTGATAATTTCACTATTTATTTTCAATGAATATTGTACCAGAAACATTAATTACGAGAGAATTAATCTAATTAAAAACAAGTTGATGATAATTATAAAATACACGATATTTTTACACAATTTGATACATTGACATTTTCTAAATATTGCTAAATATTACTGATTAAAACAAACACGTGGGGATTTTTTTTTTCTTTTTTTTTTTTAGAAAATAAACTATGCTATATATATATAAACTACAGAATATGTATACTTATTTTGTTTATTTATTTATCATATTTTTAAAATAAAGCGAAACAGATTAAATATCGCTATGTATTTAAAATTATAATTATTTCTTAAACAGATATCATATTTAAAAATATCTTTGTCGTATAATATTGTATTAAAATTACTGATGCATTCTTAGACTCCACTTGTTACAGATTAAAATGCAATTACAAATTGTATACGTAAATGGCATTTAAAAAATTTCCGCTTTGGTAAAAGGAAGAAAGAGAGGGATAATTAATAGCAGGGAATTATCATAAGCTGTAAAAAATACTAGGAAAACAAGTTTTAAATGAAAGCTAATAATAATAATAATAATAAAATTCTCCAAGACAAAAAAGTGAAAGTTGAATTATTATTGCAATTACAAAACAATTATTTAAAATTTCAGGTTCTATTATTTTAAAGACAAGAAAAATTGTATTAACTGTGTTAATCAATAATATAAGTTATTATAGTAACCTGCCTTCTTCTTTCTTTTCTTTTGCTTTCTTTTTCAATTTACATTTTTTTTTTTTCTTTTAATCTTTTTCTAATTTAAGCAGCATTTGTCGCAATAATCAAATGAAAATAAATAAACTATTACAAATGTAAACTAAGTTTTATGCATTTGTGTATTATTAATTTTCAAAAATATCCGTAAAAGCTAGGGAATTTCATCCTATTCATAAGTAATTTGAATCGTTTTTAATTTTAAAATATATTTTATTAATAGTTAAGTTAAATTTCAACTCGGTAAATTTTTATTCGAACATACTTTTTAAAGAATATAATATCAAACACGCGTTTCATTATAAATTATAGCAAGCCAAAAATTACATAGATCTCCGTTAACAAGTATTACAAACAGACTCTTACATTTTAAAGTGGTAATATAATAACAATAAAACTATAATTATCTAATCGTAAAAGAGTATATAATCTTACAAATCTATCAATTTCTTTAAAGATTTATGGAACTTCTTTTTCTAAAATATATCAATTCTTACAAGTAAAAATTGTTTTTCAAAAAACATAAAAATGTGAACCATGAACAAAAAATTAATTATCAAGCCCAATGCCCAAATAATCAAAATTGCTACAATCAGAAAATATGAAACTATTCAAATTTAATGTATAATTAATTTAATTTAGCTTAAACATTTTTCTTATGTAGTTAAATACATTTGCTTCGTATGCTAGTTCTCTCCAAAAACAAAGGGCCAACCTGAGTAACAGAGGATAGTCCGTATTCCGTTTTACCTCAAAATGAAATTATTGATCGAAACTATTAAAACACAGATTGAAGTACTTACCACTTAAATCCCAATAAAAATTCAAGAGGAAAGCTGAAGAACAATAAATCCCAATTCGAATCCACTTAGAAGAGAAACAACAAAGGAAACAAGAAGAAATCAGCTGCTCGGCAGGTAGAATAATATGCAGTATCTTTCCCACTCGATCCGAACATCAGAACTTTCACTGTCATCTGGACAGAATTACGAGGAAAAATCGTGCAGTGATGAAATTTCGAAAGTACTGCCATCTAGTGCAAGAAAATGAAGTTATAGCTAAAGGAGAAGAAACATTCATTTCAATGTAGAAGAACAGAGCCATCTATAAACCTTTTATAAAACTAGACACTGGAGATGCGCCAATGATTGACACAATGGAGGTTCTTTATTTTCGTTTTCTTTTTTCAAGAGACAAAAGAAATAAGGTGGAGTTGAACAAAATCAAGATTAAAAAAAAACAAAAGACAAGAAAAGTCAGTCATTTGTTACATAGGAAAAATTGCGTAATTTTCGGACGATGACACGGGAAGTATGGATTGTAATTATTGAGACAATGTGTAGTTTAGTTTTACACAGGCCCGTAGCTAGACTATGTTTCCAGGAGGGGCCAACATTTTTCTAGGAGGGGCAAAACATTTCTTTGAATTTTTCGATATTTAAAAAATTTCCTACCCCCCTCCCCCCCAACTTCCCTAGAAAATTTTCGACAAGATTCTTTAATTACAAAATAAATATTTTTAATTCTTCTTCTTCTTCTTTTTTTATATTTGACTAACCCTTTCGGTGATGGTTGCATAGTGCAACCACAAATATTAATTCAAAATAAAAAAAACTGTCCCCGGAAATTTTTTATAAAATTTTTCTTTTATAACTTAGACGAATAACTCCATTTATTTCTATTCTTTTAATATTGTAGGTGATTTCTAAAAGCTGTTGATTTTAAATGGAGAAAATTTGCTTGCATCTGAAAGGGTTAAGAACGCATCCTCTGATAATAAATAACAGGGATGAAAGAATTCCGCTTTTTCTGCCACTAGTATTTTCGTACAAAAATTTCTAACCTATAAAATCACAAAAATAATTGTAAAAATGTGGTAAAAATTCCTGTATAAAAATACTGTTGGCAGAAAATCATCCCTGAATTGGTTAATATGCTTTATACACCATGAACACTTTTGGCTTTTTTACTACATAATATTTATTAATATATGATTTAGATTCATTTATATTAACAATTTTTTCAAATGTACATATATATATATATATATATATATATATATATATATATATATATATATAAGCATATAATATGAAAACACATAGTAAAAAGAGAATACACACTACCACTATAAGTGTTTGAACACTTTGGATGTTACACAATTATTTGTGTGTGTGGGTTAAGACTGACTGACTACACTAGGGTTCTGCCCCGTATGAATGCAATTTTTGGAGAAAATCACGGTAAGCTAAAAAGATCGAACCCGGCACCTTGAGTCTTCCAGCTCTGAGAACAGAGATTTGGATTCTAAATAACAGTTGTGTTTTTAATTTCTCTTTATCAAGAAAAATACAAATTTCTATCTTTATTTGTAAAAAGCAGGCAATTGCATTTATTGATTTTGAAGATAATTAAATTTGATAAAGAAATTAGTAGAATTTATAAGATTTCATAGCAAAAACGAAAAAGAAGAAGGAAAGAAGAATATAATAATAAAAAAAAAGTAAGACAGTAACATATTCTATCATTTTTTATTTTTAAACTAGCAGGCTACGCCCGCTTCGCTGGTCACTATTTTTAAATGAATCACTGTAATTAATGGATTCTCAAAATTGCGTTAATTTTTATCATATGATTAAAAAAAATATATATATATCTGATCGGAAAAAATGTCGTACCGGGTTCCCACTGCCTTCGGCAGCGTAGACCTGTGCACGATGCGCGCGAACGAATGCATATATATGAACGCGGTGCGCGTGCATTCCTTCACCATTCTTATGATTTTCAAAATTCCATATTATTACTGATAAACTTTTATTCTTAAGAAAAGAAATTAAAAAAAAAAAAAAAAAAAAAATCATTTCTGATCGGGTAAAAACTCACACCGGGTCTCCTCTGCATTCGCCCGCTAGCTGGTCAGTATTTTTAAATGAATCACTATAATGAATGAATTCTGAAAATTGCATATTATCACTCATTAACATTACTCTTAAAAAAAGAAAAAAGGAAAAATATCATTTGTGATCGGGTAAAAACTCACACCGGAACCCCACTGCCTTCGGCAGCGCTGCACGCGCGTATTCCTTCACCATCCTTATTATTTCTCAAAATTCCATGTTATTACTCATAAACTTTCATTCTTAAGAAAAGGAATTTTAGAAAAGTCATTAATCATCGAGTAAAAACTCGCATTGGGTCCCCACTGCCTTTGGCAGTGCAGACCCATGCGCGCGCACGTGTGCACGTGCGCTGCTCGCACATATTCCTTCTAAAATCAAACATTTATTCTTAAAAAAAGAAAATTTTAAAAATAATTTCTCATCGGAAAAAATAGTCGGACCGGGTCCCCATTGCCTTCGGCAGCGCAGTCCAGTGTGCACTGTGTGCCCCTATTCCTTCCCCGCCCTTCCAGCCCCTCCTAATTAACCAACATATACCAATTTTGAACAGTCTAACTCAATTAGCTAAGATGCAAAAGAAAACCTAATCAGGACACCCTAAAACGTGTAAACCAGGTGAAATCTCGAATTTCACTTTCGATAATATAAAAGAACTTTAAAATATATTTCGAATGATGTATTAAAAACAATTTAAGCATAATTAGAATTTGAAATATTGAAATAAAAAAGTATTACAGCGCCATCTGGCGGTAGAAATTTCTGTAATCTACTGTTCGATTCTAAATCAACAAAGCTTTCAAATGATGTATTACTTATGAAATTATTTTAATTAGTAGCTGAGATACAAAAGAAAACCTAAACAGGAGACCTCAAAACGTGTACATTGGGTGAAAACTCGAATTCCACTTTCGATAATATAAAAGTACTTTAAAATATCTTTCGAATGATGCATTAAAAATAATTTAATCATAATTAGAATTTGAAATATTGAAATTTTAAAATATTACAGCGCCATCTGGTGGTAGAAAATTCTGTAATCTACTGTTCAATTCCAAATCAACAAAGCTTTCAAATAATATATTACATATAAAATTATTTTAATTAGTAGCTGAGATACAAAAGAAAACCTAATTAGGACACCTTAAAACATGTAAATCACGTGAAATCTCGAATTCCATTAACGGTAGTCGGCTAATGGAATGTGACAGAAATTTGTGGCGTCTGCTCTTGAAATTCAATTCAAATAAGTTTTAAAATGACATATTACTTTTGGAATTATGCTAATTAGAAGCTGAGATACAAAAATGATATAAACACTATTATAAAACGATTTATGTCTGACTTTTTCGTGGTTTTCTGCGAAACTTGCATAATTCCGGGCTAAATACTGTTAAAAATCCATAGTATGAAATGTGAAAGGAGTATCAGAATTCGAAACTCTGTAAAATATAAAAGAATAAAGGCGTTCTGGGTTTTTCGTTGTTTTCTCCGAAACAACTGTTCCTTTTATACATTTTTGCCCCCGCCCTTTCTGTCCCTTCTAATAATTTTACACTTGAAAATATCCTCCATCGATTTATCTTGCATTAAAATCTAATAATACCAATTCCAAACTCTATAACTCTTTTTTTTTTCTGCCCCCCCCCCCCTTCCTCAAGCAGTCGTAATAAATATAATTCCCAATAAAAATGTAATTTTTTTGTTTATCCAAATATTTTCATGAAAATTGAACAGTAGCTTTATGATATGCTGTCTAGGCCGAATATTAATTAAAATGTAACGTGAATGAAAATTTGAAAAAAATTGAAAATTGCAATTTTTCGCCCCACTATAAAACATGTGACATCTTAATCGGTTACAATCATTTCCCTTTTCATCTCAGACAGTAGTCTGGTTTTTCAAATGATGTTGCCACAAAAAATTCATACTTTAGTTAATTTAAAAAAATCTAATTGTTGTACCAATAAGCCGCTTGCACTCTTAGATTCAGAAAATTTGCCTCTTTCATTTAGTACCAAATTCGAAACGATTGGACTAATATTTCTAATTTATTTTCCACTTTTTCTGCTTATAACTCCGTTAAAATATCTATTTTTATGCAATCGCGGTGAATTCTGAGTCACTGAGATCGCTTTATGATTAGGCATGATTCTACATTTTAATTAATATCTCCACAACTAATTAAAATTTTTAAATTCTGTTTTGAGGAGGACCTCGGAAAGTCTCCAGAGCATCCGTATGTCAATTCTTGTACTTCTGCGTTCAATAGGGGCTGAACGTATAAAAGAACAGTCTGACTAACTGACAGACAGACAAACAGACAAACCTTTCCATTTAATATTATAAATAATATGTGAAATTTCATTGAAAAAGTAGAAAAAAAATACATGTGAAAATAATTTTACATTTCGAATTAATTAATGATGACGGATAAGTCGAACACGGCACCCCCTCTTCTAACTTTAGGAGCAGAATCTTGTGCCCTGAAGAATAGTGTATTTTTAATATCTGTTTAAACAAAAAATTACAATTTTTTGTTTTTATTTGTAAAGCTGGCTAACATTTTATTGACCTTTAAGATATTTAAATTAGATAAAGAAATTACTAGGATTTTAGTTTCAATAATAATAATATAAAAAGTGGGAAGAGTTGATAAACAGAAAAGAAAGATTATTATTTTTTAAATGAATAAAAAAATAACACATTCTATTATTTTTAACTTATAAACAATATGTTAAATATCATTAAAAATACAGAAAAATAAAAAGTATACGTGGAAATATTTGTATTTTGCCTAAATTATATATAGCGTATTTTTATATTATATATATATATAGCTAAAATAAGTAAGAAAATAACACACAATATCTTTTTTTATTTATAAACAATATGAATTTTAAAAATATAAAAGAATAAAAAATATTTTCATGTTTTTTCTATTTTAATTAAGTTAATAAATAACCTACGTTTCTATTTTTAAATATTAAATCGTTTTATCTGAATCACATGCTACGCTAAAGGAAATGTTCTTTAAAGATTATATTAAAAAGTTTTTTTTTTTTTCGGGGGGGGGGGGGGTCTAATAAAAAGTAAATGTTTAATGTTAGTTCATAGATAAACATAACATCTCCAATGTTTATTTATAAAGCAAGCTGTTTTGGCAATATTTATTATATATTATTTATAAAGCAAGCTGTTTCCCTGTATTTTATAGAATTTTCAAGCTATTTAAATATAATAAATAAATTAGATTGATTTATAATTTAATAATACAAGTACTAATAGAAAAATAAATTAATTAAAATACATATAACATCATTTTAAATTTACAAAAAATGCTATAAGTCTCATTTAAAATATAGAAAAATAAAAAAATATCACCAATTTTATTTTAACATTTTAATAAAATTTCTAAATAATCTAAAATAAAGCTATGAAAAATGAAAAATAAATGCAGGAAATACTTATATTTAATTTAATTAATAAGTTAAAAATTCTATAATAATAAATAATAATATTAAGAATATCTCTTTTAATTTTAAAGGAGCAATGTTTTTAGTGTAAGTTCTCAAAGAATCGCCCAAGTTCCTAATTATATTTGTAAAGAAGTCTGTTGTTATAGAATTTCAAGATGTTTACAAATGATAAACTAATTAGTAATAGAGATAGTCAACTGGGATTTTTTTTTTTTTTTTTTTTTGTATGTAGGAGCCTCGCCTTCCCCCCTCAAGGGGAATAAATTTTCATGATGGGTAGCTTTCAAAAGAGCTCACCAATACCTTTAAAACGAATGGTTGAACCATCGATCTGCGATAATTTAAAATAAAGTTATCATTTTTTTTTTTTTTTTTTTTTTTTTTTTTTTTCCAATTTTAACCAAAAAAAAAAATTAATGTAATATTAAGAATAAATTCGACTTTTTTTTTTTTATATTTAGCGTTAGAATACTTCTTTCTAATATGGAAATCGTCTGCGTTATCATGGAAGATAATTTTTTTTTAAATAATAATTTTAATAAATTATTTTTACTGAGTGAATTTGTATAGGAAAATATAGAAGAAAGTCGTGTAGTGGCCATAACACACTTGTTATTTGTTGTTAGTGGATGTGCTTTACTAATAATGTTTTACAATTTCCAGGAAAGCGGTTCGGGAATTGAAATAAATTCCTCATAGAGATATGGTAAATAATGTATGTTCTAAGCTAAATATTCATTGTTTGTTTTTTTGTATATTTACACGTTTTGGGGCTTTCTGATTACCGTAGTCAAGTTTTTTAACGTTTGAGCTTTGTGTCTCTTAGAGTGACTTAAAAACGAATAATATTAGGAGATCCAAATGTTGTATTTTGAAGTTAATATAAGTTTGTTGCTGGAAAAGTTTGATCAAGATTGACAAGTTTCAATGAATGTTGCGTGTGAAAATTGTCTGTATAATTTTAAGTAAACTTTTAATTTTAATAACAGAATTAGATTGGATATAAATGTAGGTGCATTAATGAAACGGGATTTGAGGGGGACGGTAGCCCCCCCCCCCCCTCATACATAACTAATTATCATATAAAACACTTCCGAAGCCTAATTTGAATTGTTTAACATAGGTTTACATGACATTACTCGTTATCTTACCTCTTAATCTCCATCCTGTATTTATAGTATTAAATTTCAAGATAAGAGAAAGTCGTGTGAGTGGCTAACCAGATTATTATTTTTTTTTAAGTACTTTTAAAACATAATTATTACAAATATTTCATAATGTTTGCTTACCATTAACTCTTCAGTTGCAGCTTTCTTTTGAAAATATGATGCAATAGAATTTTTTTTTTTTTTTTCTTTCTGATGCCATAATTATAAACGCTATTTATTATATAATTCACGTTAAAATATATTTAGCGAATTATTCAAGAGAAAAAGAAAAAAAACATTGTTTAAAGAGGTTACTACAGAATGAAAATGTCAAACGAGCAATGCCTTTAAAAGACTTCCTCTTTACTGAATACGGAATGTTTTACTCTCGCGGAAAATGCAAAAGATATACTTTGACTAATTGATGAGAATATTGGCGGCACCTCCTTCCAAACATAGGATAACAATATGCTGCTGCTGCTGATACTGGACGGACAATTTGCAACAGTAGAACGATTCGATTCGCGCCCGGGCTGCAAAGACCCATCCAATTCAAAAACACCCTGCTGTTTGTTTATCACAGGCGAAAATCAAATGTATTGCTCTTTGTCAAATGGCGTCACTGGTCAGGGGTATTCGAACTACAGATGATACTTCAGATATTTTTCCCAGGGCTACTGAGTTCTCCTCCACATAATTCTAAGAAGTGCCATTTAACGAATGTGGTGAGATGACTCGCAAAGAAAAGAGAAAAAAGAAATCGTGTACTGACTGCACTTTGAGGTTATAAAAACAGACCATATCCTTTATATTTCCTCTAAGCAGCTCAGTTTTCCTTCATTATACGGCACTTTTAAAGAAACTTAATTTACAGGCTGATCTATCACACAGATATTTGAATCGTTTTTCAGTTTCTAAAAATAATAAAATAATTTTCAATCACTGTGGGAAAATGTGCGCAAAAAATTAAGATTTGGCTTGTTTTGAACCAAAAGTTTACCCGAGATATTGATCATTATTTGATGTTTCTACTATTTGGATGAACTGGAGAATCAGAAGAATTTATAATTCATACAGCACGGGCACAAGCCAGACACCCTAGTCCGACCCGGTCCCCGGATCTATTTTTTCCATTTGTTCTCGGGCCAGGGTGGGATCGGATTTTTTTTTTTTTTTTTTTTTTTTGTATATACTCGCTCTAGGCTAACGTCTGGATTAAATTTTCTCTGGGCAGTATCAACCTTGAAATTTTTTTCGCATTTCATTCGTTAATTAACAAAGATTGTAAATAATAAATCGTTTCTTTAATCATTTATTTCACACAATTTTATGTGCTATTAAGTTACATAAAATTTTGTTTTGCTAAAAAGTGTTCATAACTTCAATATAATAATTTGATTGTCTCTTTCTTCGCGCTCTGATTTCCGTAAATATTTTTAAAATGTCTCAAAAAGGATATATGTTATTGAAGGCAAGGTCACAATTGCAAGTTCCCTATTCAAAATGGCATAAACGTTGCTACTAGTTTCAGCACATGAACAAACAAAAGAAATTAAATACATCATGGTTTATGTTTTTTTATGTCCTATGGTCTAGAGAATCTAAGATCTATGAAGGTTAATTTTTAATTAATTTTTCTCTACTTTCTAGAGTAATGAAATCAACATCATTTTCCAGATGCGCAAATGCATTTTTCCCCTTTTATTTTAATTACTTATTTATTTTGAAAATAGTTGGATTAACATTTATGTTCCGTTGACAGGGTCACACAAAAAGATTTGGATACATTACAGGATATAAACGGAAATTGATACAAACAAACTTTAGCAGTACTAACTATTTTTAATACTTACCTATATTGTTTCATAATTATTTACACTTTCAGTTTCACTTTCTGTCTCTGTGTGTGGCCTTCTGTCACTGTCAGTCTGCAATAATGTATTTCTGTTGACAAGTAATTGTCAGTCTCCTAAGAGAGCTGTAGTTTTGTCAATTGATTTTTTTCAGGGCGGGCCGGACCATAGATTAAAAAAAAATTATAATAAATAAATAAACATGACGGATCGGTCCCTGGCCGAAATTTTAATTGTTATTCTGAACCGGAACGTGTAAGGAAAGCTTTCTGCGCGTGCAGACCTCTAAAGAAGTGTGCAAATGCCCCCTCCTTACTAAGCCCTAAATTGTGTATATGCAAAATAGGCACTTTAAGGGCGCAAAATGTTTTTTGGTTGTGTTTAATTTTCCAGAATTCTTGTTTCATCAATTTAAAAGACAGCGTCCGGTTCAGTTGTGATGTGTCACTACTGTATAAAGAACACAAATTTCACCGAAATCACTTAATCGCTTTTCACTAAAGGCACAGAAAACCTTTACAAAACAAAGAAAGTCAAGCTGCAATCAACAAGATAATTTCCATCGAGGCTATTCGAATGGAGAGAATTTAAAGAGAAGAAGAAGAGTTTAAAAAATGATATGGGTTTCATGTCTGGAACTTCAGTTGGAATTAAGGAGGAGGGGGTACAAAAATTTTTATTTACAGACTCACCTAAAAAAAAAAAAAAAAAAAAATTTTCTTTTTACTTTTTTATCGAAAGTCTAACCATATGCTAGGACGGGCAAATTTTTCTCCAGGTCGGGCACTGCCCGTACTGGCCCCCATCTAGCTACGGGCCTGGTTTTACATATATTGCTGCTATATTTATTTATTTATCTTTTATTGGTTTTAATTATCATTTCATTATTAGACTTCTTTGGGTATGAGAGTTCAGAAAGTCGACGTCTAACATTCCACACATTAAACTATGCAGTTGTAAAAAACACTGAAAATTGTTGCATGGAAAGTTTTTCAAACAAACAAACAAAAAGAAAAAAAAAAAAAAAAAGAGCGTATTTTTAAAAATGAATAGTGACTATTAAAGCTTGCGTAGAAGGGGACTTCTAAAGCCAGAGTTATTGGATCCACCGCTCTTTCTAATTTTTAAAATAACATAATAACGTATACCCCTCTCTCTCTTTTTCCATGGCGATTGCACATACAAAATCAGTTTAAAAGTAAAATCATCAAAGTAAAATTCTGTAAGCAATTTTCAATCATGTTTCATGTAATATAATCACGCACTTATTAAAATTTTACATTTCCCCTTCGGGGGAGGGAGAGGTAAAAACAATACCTTACGTATAAAAAAAATAAAATAAAATAAAATAAAATAATTTAATTTTTTTTTTTTTTTAATCCTGGCTTACTATTACTATTATATATATGTATAGTTAAAAAGTTAAAAATAATCTTCATCATATGAATCATTATATGAAATTTTGTTCAGTATAAGACAAAATTTCATATAATGACGTCTCATGCCATATTAAACAGTAACATAAAACATAAGACAAAATTTCATGATGCCATATTAAACATACTGCCATATTAAACATTATGCAAAAATATAATGACAACGCTAATTGTTGAGCAATTGATCAACAAATGTAATCAGCACCAAAATAAGTCAAGGTCCAACTAAATACCAAGTTTGGTTAAATTGGTTCGGAAGATACAGCGTCCACAAATTTTTGGTATCACATAGACATTTTCTAAAAATGGTTAGCTCATGTTCAGGATGTCTCAAAACGTTTAAATACATCGAAAACCGGAGGTCGAAAAATTTCACGTATTTCATACTTTCTTCTTATATGTATAGAAGAAAAAAATAAATTAAATAATATGTAAATGATTCTCATTTGAATTGAACTGATAATTTTAATTCCACATCCTGCTATATATGAATTATTTAAATTTACGTGAAATTTTTTAAACTCTTTTTTTTTCCTTTATTTTTTTGCGCATTTTGGGGTGTGAGTGAGGAAACCGGAAATCAAAAAACTTATGTGGTGTCCGTCTGTAAGTTAACCGATTTGTTTGTAGGTTATTTTGTTTACACGATATCTCACGAACAAGTGGATGTAAAAAGATCCGATCGGTTTGAAAATATAACTTATAATACTGGCAAGAATCCTATTAATTTGCAACATTCTAGTTTGAAAATTTACACCAAAAAAACATTCCGACCATTTTACAGTTGTTAACTCATGTGTTAATACTAAATAGTTAAATTAAATTTCATTGTTGAATAGATAAAGTAATAAATATAATAATGATAAACACTTAAACATATGTTGCTACCGAAATGGGATCCAGAAATAGCTTCAGAAAAGAGCTTTTGTCGAGATAACGCTTCTATCAAAATATTTTTGACTCTTATCAAAACAGCTGATGATATATTTAAACATATTTACTTATCTGCTACGTATATATCAGTCTTTGGCTATCGGAAGCTACTTTATCGTTACGTAAGTATTGGTACATGTATATGAAATTTTATGCATTTTTATATATATTTAGAAATAAAATAATACAAATTTGGAGTGACTCCACTCGACTTCCAGAACATCTAGTTTTTACTGGGCACTTAAAAAGAAATTTGAATCAATGAAAAATTCAGTACAAATAAAGAAAAGGGAAAATTACAATAGGATGTTTGGATGTCTCTTCCTAAATTTTAATGTTTGTACAATGTACCCTAATATATACAAATTCTTTTCTACATTCTTTTGAAAGAACTACAATGGGTTAGCTGGCAGTATTCAGAAAGAATCCTGTAGTAAACACATATAAAGCTATGTTGTTTTCGATTTCTTATAAATAATTCAAACAATTAAGTCCCATAGGACATAATGTGTCAATTCTTTAATGCTTCCTTTCAAAAGAACTATAAATGCTGCGCACAGTAATGTTGCAAGAAATTGATTTTTTTTTTCCCTGCATCCAATGTGTTGTTGCAATAAAAGTAGTTTTACAGTCAAATTGAAAAGAAAAATCACTCTATTTTATTCTTCATTTCGTCTTGTGTGGCTTTCATCTTAAGCGTAACATATGTTCGGAAACTTAAAAGAAAAACAAATGAATAAATAAACATATGCATATATATATAGAAAACTATTGCAATGAATTTATATATACATACGTTTAAAGATTTGAAAAACAAAAAGGAGAATTACAAACCAATGCGCAAAATTGCAGCAAAAGTAACTGCAAAACTTAAATGTAGGAATATGAACAGTAGGGAGTATGTAGGAAAACTTAAATGTAGGACACAAATGAATGAAATTAACCCCCCCCCCCCCCAAAAAAAAAAAAAAAAAAAAAAAAAAAAAACAACCACCGAGATCTTCATCAGGGAGACCCTCAGTGTAAGGGTGAAAGAGAAGTTTCTGAAAGGACAGTAGCAATTAGCTAATAACTATCGTGTTTTTTAGGGTTTGATTTCATTAATTTCATTCATTTGTTTATATATATATATATATATATATATATATATATATATATATACATATGAAATAATAGAAAATAGAATGGGATGTGTCCCATTAGTGACGACTGACGACCAAAGTACAAAGCAAATCCGCGAGGGGTCCTTTATCTCCACCACCATTGGTCGCTCGCAAACATATATTTCCGATAACACTGTTCGGCATGAAAAATTTCCCCAACGCCATTTTTGCAAATTCTTATGTAAAATAACCTCCTGATTCCGAATAGAACGCCCATTTAGCCCTATCATCCACCGTTTTTTAGAAACAGCCCCCTATTTTTACCACTTTCGATGATTTTATGGGTAGAAATTTGATTTTTAGGGGGGGGGGGGAGAATTATTTTAGCTGTTAAATATCTTCTTAGGGGCTACAGAGTTGGGAAATTCTAAAACATGAACATTTGCGGCAAAGGGAAAATTTAAGCGGGGGGGGGGGGATTTGCCACTGAAATTATGTATTACATTTCTTTCTTATATATTTTTAAATCTGTTATTAATGTTATTCATTAAACATTATAATTTTTTGCTTTTAGGTATTAAATTAATTCTTTTTCATTTTCCAAATCCAATTCATGGTCATAAAATTACTGTTCAGTGATGAGAAATTGAGGGAGAGGGTGGTGTCCCTAGAAAACGGTGGGTGACTGGGCAAAATGGGAGTCCTATTCGGATTCAGGAGGACATTTTACATAAGAATTAGCAAGAATGGTATCAGAGCTCGAAAAATATTTTTTATTTTATTTTATTTTATTTTATTTGCGGCCCAGTGTTACTGAAGGTTTTTAAAAATGTAAACATTTATGATATGACATGTTTAAATAAAAAAAAAAAAAAAAAAAAAATGATGATTTTTTTTTGGAAATTACGTAAACTAACTTTTTATGTTGTTCCCAGGTCCCTATCTAGTACAAATTGACACCCATCCTAACAAATATAACACAAAGGGTTTCACTTTTGTGCATCCAAAATCGACCGCGTTATTTATGAGATTTTTCCACATTTTCTCGAGCTTTATCAAGGATTTTTAAACCGACATTTCAATGAAGGCCAAAAAAAAAAAATGTCGAAAAATTCCCTTAGGCGCACCGAAATAAAACTTTTTTGCATTGTATTTGTTAGGAGGAGTGTTGACTTTTACTAAATATGACTAGAGAGACATGGAGGGCTGTATAAAAAGTTACTTTTTATAATTTTCAAAAAAAAATTGATTTTTTAAATTTAAACATGCCGTGTCATAAATTCTTACATTTTTAAAAATATTTTATAATTGGCAGTACATGCCAGCGAGTGATTATTACGGAGTTAAAAGCCTCCTCGCAACACTATATATATCATTATTATATCGGTTACATTATGTAAGTTAATGTGTTAAAGTTGAAATTAGTTGCTATAGGTAGATTCTTTTCAGTTTTCCATCATTCTTTTCAATTCCCTATGATTTGCTTGAGACATACTATGTTCTTTTTAAGAGAAATCATTTTATTAATGGCGCGACACAGTCGCAGGCTGAAATGCCCCACCTAATTGGCTGACCACCTTTCAGTTCGACAGGTTTACCTATATCATAATTTGCTGATTACTTATTTTATGGGTTATTTTCGTATTTTAGTTTCCATGCAATTCCAAACTATTTCCAATGGAATTATCCCTATAATGTAAGTTTATGTCATGTTGAGAAAATCTTAAATTTCTAATAACTTACAAAGATTTCAAATTAGGATATTCGTAGTCCATAATGTTCGAGTCAGTATCATAAATAATATTTTAAATGTAGTCTGTCATCTTTACGGTGAAAATATCCCTCATAATGGACATTTACACAAAATCTTACCCTATTCTGCCATGTAAAAACCAAAGTCGAAAATTTTTTATGAATATCCAAGTTCCCTGTGCCTGATGAGAAAATAAGAAAATCTTAAAATTTAATTAGCATTATTAATTTATTTGTTATATCAGATCATTCATTTATTTATTTTAAGCTAATTTTAAGTAAACTAAGAATTACGACGTTAAATTGGGTCATCCACATCATACATCGCTGGTGTGTATTTCAGAAAATAGTATACACTGAGATTGAATGCAATATCATATATCAAATTAATTTTGAATTCAATTTTAACTCTCACAAGAGATTATTTAAATAAGAAATTTTTAATCAAGAAATTAAAATAGATTGTAAATCACTTTAAAAACTGTAACTGTGGTTAAAAGGGGAAAAAAAAAAAAAAAAAAAAATGCATAACACAGTGGACTCTTCCCAGTTTCGTCTGCTCATTCATGAGATAGAGGAAAACAGATAATCGAATTCAATCAAATATTGTTCTTAAGAACAAAAATGTTAATATTTACTATAAAATGAAATAAAAGTAATATTGTACATTTGTAAACAGTAGAATAGTTGTATTTGTAAATGTAATATTTTTTAAAAAACACTTTATGTGTTTATTTATTTTCAACTGTAAGAATCGATTTCTGTATGTTCTAGTGTAACTGTTATATTAACTGATCTAGCAATAAATAATAGCTTGTTCTTGTGGAATGTTTATGGATTATAATTTGAAAATTTTAAATGTTTTCCATTAAATTTAATTGCATAAAGGTATTACAACAAGTTAATTAACTTAGTTACTGGTCTAAATGGATTTACGCACTACGACATTGCACTGTCACTGATTTAAGTACCAAAAATCAGAGTATTTAACATGTTCTTCATGAACATCAATAACAAATATAAACTAAATGATGATTGTAAATGTATACAGCAAACAAAAGATGATGAATAATGATATAAAATGGATTAAAAATGATGATTTATAAAAAAACTAACACAGATTAAATACGATTGATCAAAAATAAGAATAGAAAATATGTTATTTCAGCAATCGCTCTAGATAAACAAGACTTCGTCTGCTATTTGTTTTTCCTCTATCATGTGACCTCTGACGTCAGGTGGGAAGAGCCCATTGAAATTATATCTCGAACAATTTTCAATTATGTACCTGAATAATTTTGCACGCTCGTTAAACCCATTATTAATTCTTATAATTATTAATTCTTTATTATATAAATTCGTTTGTGAGTCTTTGTATACAATTTAGTAATGCTATTTATGCTACGTGAAATATGAAACATAGAGTGAATATTAATAGTATGTATCAATTTCAAGCGAACTCTAAAAATGTATATAAGAAAACGCGAATAGGCAGATAAACAGAACCGAATTTGCAAACACTTTTCAACTTTGTTGCAAAGTGTTAAAAATAACGCATGCTCATAAATAAGGTAATTCTTAGGAAACATTTACTAGCCTTCTAATCCATACACAATTTAGTTTAAATTTAGATTATTAATTCTCTACAACGAGCTCTTTAAAGAATTTTTACAAAAATAATTTTAATACAGTGCCCCCCCCCCTTTTTTTTTTCCTTTAGTCGTAACAAGTTACTTTTAATAGGGGTGTTAACCGATTTATTTAACTACGCACCCAGTATTATTAAATAATATTTTAAGAAATTAATAAATAAAACAATTAAACTCTCTATTTGCGATTGTTTAAATTGAATGAGTCATAGTCTACAAGTCTTCTTCCAAGGACAACCAGCCTGTCGACCTCATTATTTAAACCTTTTTTTAAGGCAATTTACTATCATATAGGTAAGGAAATGAAGCGAAAATGATTCCATTAACTATAATTGAAAAAGTATTAAAGAAACATAGACATGTTTGAAAGCATCCATTTTGCAATTTCTATACTGCAGTGTGCTGCTTATTTCATTCTACCTTGTTAGGTAGGTTTGTCTTTAATTAAAATCGTTATTACTTGCCTTGGATTTTTTTTTTCCCCCTACTTGCATCTTCCGAGAGTTTACATAACTTTTAAGTAAGTTTCTTACGTAACATTTAATGGCATGAAATGATATGCCAGAATATCTAAAGATTTTAAATAAAAATGAAAAATAATATCGTCTGTTTTAATGATAGTATCCCATTGTGCAACTCATGCATTATTGTAATACATAAACCAGCGCTCGCCCTCATTTTACCATGCTTTTATTAACTTCTATTCTTGTTTGTCCGGTACAAATCTCGCAATCGAGTTTTAACTCACTTCCCTATTAGCTAGACAATTGAAACTCTCAGAATAACTCGGAACCCGATGACAACACAATACTTCGAAGCCCGATTTTCGAATTTTTGATTAGTTTTTCTTTTAATTAATTAAAATATGAAAATAATAACCTCCTAATAGCTTTAAAAATAGCCATTAAAATATTAGCTATAATTGAATGGTTGCCAAAAAAGTTTTACGAGTTCATTTTTTTTTCGACAGGAAAATAAATACATTTAATTAAACGTGAACTTTAAAAAATTGTAAAAAGTTAAATGATGCATCTCACAAAAATGGACGTCATTATCACTTTAAGAATTTTGTGCACATTGATAAAGTGTTAATGTAGTTCTATAGTTAAGATTCAACAGAATATTTAAAACCATGGTATATAAAAAGTTTTTTATCTTATAATTGTTACCTAATATACCTGATGAAGGATTGTGCATAATTATTTCTACTTGAAACGATTGCTGTGTTTTTTTTATAATTCACGGTACTCAGTTACAAAAGTCTTATTCCTTTTTACGGCGACATACAATCACTCTAATGTTATAAAAAGATTCAGGAAATGAGAACTCGCTTCACAGCTTAAAACTATGCTTATGTAACAGCAAAAAAAGAACTTATGTAACATCAGTTTCAAACTGCGATTCGACACGATTTCTTCAATTTATTTTCTTCATCTTGGAAACGTTATTTTATTGAATGCCTCGGACTCGATTAGACAAGAAATTGTGTAATAGTAGAGCATATATTTGAATTTGTAAAGCTAAGACTTGAGTGTTAAAACTCTGTATTGTTTCGAATTCTTACAAAACAGTATTTTCAGCCCTTTTCAAAATGATTGAAAAGCATTGATCGTTTGAGCCAGTGTTGCCAAATTGGAGATTTTGTCCCCATTTTGGGGATTTTTCGGGATCTTGGGGACAATTTTGGAGACCAAATGTTTGTGGACATTTTCAAGGGGATTTTTGAAATTTTTGGGGAGAAATCTGGGGAATATTTCATTATTTTTTAGTCTATAATATATTTGTTAAGTTTACAGTATTGCCCCCTGTAGGTATTTGTCCATAAGCCAGGGACTTTTAACAGTTTTCTTTAGCATGTAGGGGCTTTTTACGGTACCCCTTCTCCCCAGGATATCCTCAGGATATCCTAATGGTGAAAGTACATCTTGCGTACATTTAAAATGCAATTTCCGGTGTTGTTAAAAATATGTATAACTTTGTATTTATCTTGTAACAACTGAATTCAATTGGAAAGTGTTTTATTGTTTGGGGAAGCCGCTCGAATTTTCTCTCTTGGTATATATTTAAATATATTCACAAACGCCAAAATAACCTCAAGGAAACATGCAAATTAAGTGAAAGTTTCTCGGAACTAATACTAAATTTTTTCATCCTGACGTCTTCAAAATAGGATAACTAAAATAAAATACACGATGAATAAAATATTACGAAAAAAGAGACTTTAGAATATGTCAATGCTAAAAGAAACATGCCTGCATATAAATATGATAATAGCTGTTTCTCAAGGTAAAAGGAAGAAAAATAGGTTGTTAAAGTAAGCGAAAATTTCCAGATTAATAGAATATTAACGATCAACACTACTCCCTAAACAAATAACTTCACCCTTTAAAGAACCGCGGTAGCTCAGTTTGTAGAACCCCGAGCTCGTAATTGGAAAATTGCAGGTTCGTTACTCGAGCCGGCCAAAGACCGTGTCGTGTACACAAATGGTGGTTGGTGCACGTAAAATCTGTCTTGGCTGCAATGTTCTCTATGTTCCCATTAAAATTATACCTGTGGTGGTCACCGAAGAGGGGGAGACATCCTCTCCGTGTAGGATCAAAATTGTGATGGCATGTCTCCAGACCACCTCTAGGGGTGTGTCCCAGACCGTCGCCAATTGCCTATCTGCGCAGCACTAGTGCGACGCAAAACCCAACCAATCAACCAACCATCACCTTTTAAAATAATGATAATGATGATGATGATGATGATGATGATGATGATAAGAAGAAGAACAACAACAAAGCGTTTAAATTTTAAGATTTTTAGTTTTGTATTATTGCCAAATGGTTTTGTTATTGAAGCACAAAGTGTGTGATGTATGTAGATAAATAACCGTTACAAAAATAGTTAGATTGCCTTGACATTTGTGTGAATACTTATACGAGGTGCATACTTTTTAGTACATAGTGTTTGTGGCTCCTGTATAAGGACACGCAAGTGAAATTCGATACATTACTCTCTGGACGTCATTTCTTTAGATAACTTTCATTGGTTACAACATTTGCATTCTACTTAATGAAATTACCATACATTATTATGTCGTTTAAAATCGATTTTTTTGTAGAAAATGATTTGCATAGACATAATCAGGGCACGTGAAATACGGTTGCCTAGTAGCCATTCGCGACCAATATATTTTAACTGGCGGCTAACTTTTCAACTTTAAGGAAACTGAACTTTTTTTTTTAATACATTGGTGAAAACATTAGTCCCAGAATCGGTTTCTATTCCATTCTTGAGGTAATCTAACTCTCGCCATTTTGATTATCGTTTTTCTCACTGCGTTTCCAGACACTGTGTAGTGTTGAATTAGTACAGCATTAGATGATTTACACCACTTTTCTCCGTGCATTCACAACTCAGTGTCAAATGAGTGCTCAGTTTTAGGGAATTTTTTTACACTGCTCCTGTTTGCATGCGCTTAGCGACCTAGTGCTGACTTGTTGCGCCGTTGTAATGTTCTATCAATGTCGATGGTGTATCTGGTGTATGTGTTTGATGAAAATAATGTAACCGGTTTCATGATGTTAAATTTAAACAGGTAAATATTTAGCTTTTATGCATAAAATTTTAATTTCGATATTCAAGTAAATTTCAAAACTGAAAAAAAAAAAAAAAAAGAAAAGAAAGAAAGATGGGCGAATATTTTTTACTCGCTACCAGAAATATTTGCTGACGACCAATTTTTTTTTTTTTTTTTTTTTTCAAATTCTTGAAGTTCTGGACATAATGGTAGGTCTATGATGAAACAATAAAGGATTTTTGATATTTTATGCGCATATGTGTACTAGGTGTATATTTTTGGTAGTATTATATTGGGTTGTTGTGATGGATTAAGGTCAATTAACTACAATGCGGTTCTAGCCCTGGACGAACCCGGCCTGGGCTCTGGAATCGAACCCGGAATCGAACTGTCCCGGAATCGAATACCTGGAATCGAACCCGGCACCTATCGTCTTCCATCTTTGAGAGGACAAATCTCTCGGACTGTGTATACTGGGTAAAGAAATTAAATTTTTAAGGGGGTAGAAGGACAATAGCTCATTATATAGAATTAAATTAAAACAAGTAAGATGCTGCAGCTTCTGATCAGTAGATTTACTAATTTAAGACTCGTGTTTCGTTAAGAAATTTATTTTTCTTGCAGTTCCTGAGTAGTAAGTTATTTCGCAAAACCGCTTCACGTGCATCTAAACTTGAGAAAAAGAAGAGCGAGAAAGTAAATATCTATTTTATACATGCTATTTATTGATTGAGCTATAAAAGGGACAGTCAATAGAGCAGTAAATAAGTCATCTCAGTTTGTATTTCTCTCAGCAGGCGATATTCTTATTCTTATTCCGCAAAATGATGACTCGGTTAAGACACAAGAGGAGAACAATTTTGCGACTAGCTCGCTGAAATGGAGCTTGTTTTGACAAACGGGATAAACGTAAATCACGTGAAATCGATAATTTGCTATAAAATCCGCCTTTTTTTACCTTTCTAAACGTATGTTATGGAAGGAAAACATTGTAATCATGGCGGGGTGGCGCTGTAAAAAATATTTCTTTAAACGAGGAAATTTAATATTACTTCTATGGGGAAAAAAACAGTTCTATAACTTTATATTCTTATATGCGGGGTATTCGATTATCCGTTACCCGATTAAGTGGGGACGACTGTATATCTATAAATTTCAAACTAGCCTGAATTCATTTTTCTGTTTAAAGTGTTTTTTGTATATATGATTAGGATAATTAAACCCTTTGTATAACTAACAGACTTTGAAAGATTGGTTGAATTAGTTTTATATATACAGTCCGTTAAGAAATTATACGACCACTTTAATTTTGTAAAATATGAGAAAAATAAAGATTCTAATCATAATTAAAACACATAAAATAACATATTGCTCTATATTTTTTTTATAATTAGTTTGCAATAACTTGGTATAATGCAATAAATGTTTAATTAATATATATATTAGAAATAAATGAAAAATAGCCTGTTAAGAAAATATAAGACCACTTGTAAAAAAACAAAATTGTATAAAAAAAATTATATGATATTGGTTCTCCATTTTTCCTAATTACTTCAAACACTCTGTTTTTCATTGAAGTAACCAGATGATTAAGTTCAATTATAGAAATATTGTACCATTCTTTTACAATGGCTACTTCCAGTTCATTGGCAGATAAAAATTGTTTATTATTAGCATAAACTTTGCGAGATAATATACCCCATAGGTTTTTAATAGGGTTCAAGTCTGGATTTCGACTTGGCCTTGGCAAAACATTATTTTTTTCTTTTTTAAACCACTCCTGTGTGGATTTAGATGTATGACAAGCAGCATTGTTCTGTTGAAACATCCAGTTAGCACCACCTAATAAAGGTCCAAACGGTATCATATGATCATATAGCATAGACTGATATCGTGTAGAGTTCATATGACCCGAAATCCGCTGTAAATCACACAACCCCTCATAACTGAAAGCTCCCCAATTCATTACTGATCCTCCACCCATTTGTCGACTGAAGCATTCTTTTGGTTCCTTCCTCAAATCATGCCAATAGTGTTTGTAACCATCGGGACCATCAAGGTTAAACTTTTTTTTTCATCATAAAATATAATTTGTTTCCACTCATCATTCCATGACATGACATTTTTAGCCCATATTAATCTTTCTTTTCGATGGCATTTCAATAATTTTGTTTTTTTCTTCAATTTCATAAATTCCGTATTAATATTTAATTTAAGACTCTTCCAGACTGTTACATGTGAAGTTTTCTTGCTGAAACGTTTCGAAATTTCACGAGTTGAAAGACCTTTTTTAGTTGCTCGTCGAAAAATTTGTCTATTATCACGTGCTGTCAAAATATTTTTTCTACCCGATTGTTTTATTTTGTTTGAATAATCATTTCTAATTATGGCATTGTGAATGGCAGTTTTAGAACGGTTCATTAACCTCGCAATATCTCTTTCAGATTTACCAGAACCTTTATAAAATAAACTTTTTTGTCACTTCGCACTCCGATAATTCATTACCTCGAGGCATCGTCAAATTAGTCGCAGATAACACATTCAAAACCTAAGCTTCTTAGGTAATGCTTCTACGAAATACTGACGCATGCGCTTTATATTGAGTTTGACGTCATGTATAATATGCTAATTTTCTCAGGTGGTCTTATAATTTCTTAACAGTCACAGTCATTAATTAAAATAAAAAATGAATAAGTTTTAATGAAAATTAATTTAATTTTAAAAGTTGGAATTAGTATAGGATGTGTTGTCTTATCAATTTTAAATACGCAACTAAAAATTTGCATATTATTCTCTCTTCTTCAGAATTGCGCCAATACGCTTGTGGTCTTATAATTTCTTAACGCACTGTATATATATATATATAAGTGAAAAGTGACCGGGTCAGCATTCCGATCTGGGACCCTTGAGTCACGTGACCCACAGCTCTACCCACTCATGTATCCCGGCAGTTGTCCACAGTTTTCTCGTATCAAAATAGGAAATTTCCATTATTTTATCTCTTCTAAAAATAACGCACGATTCGATTATACGAATTGTGTGGGTCAAACATCGACCGGGATAGCTCAGTTGGAAGAGAATTGGCTTGCTAACACAAATATATGAGGTTCGAATCCAAGGCTGGTCAGTATTTCTTCTAGTAAAATTTAATTCAGTCAATGCTTCAAATATGCATGCATATGTATGTGAGGAAGAGTCTTGCACCGGATCAGGTAAACCCGATAGAATCCGTGGATCTGGTCCACTAAGATTTTTCTCTTACATGGATTTGGTCGACTAATATTTTTCTCTTCCGGGTCGGGTTCGGGTGGAATTGACTAATTTATTTTTCGTGCAGGTCAATACGGGTAGGGATTAATTTTCGACGAGTCGTAAAAACTTGAGAGAAAAAAAAAAAAAATAATAATTTAAGAACCGCCAAAAAGCTCCTAAGCTAATGCTCTATCAAAGAAATAATTAATAAATTAATTTTAATAATAATAATAATAATAAATACCTTTAGAGCTATAATGACGTCCATTTTACCCTGCAAGTTTAATTTTTTCACGAAGTTTTATATCAATGTTAATATTTACGCCTGAATTTCTCTTCATTTCAAAAACTTTTAAAATCAACTCGTAAACTTTTTTGGCAGCAATTAAAAATTAAAAAAAATTATGTATTTTTGCCTAAAAAAGGGCTTCTTCAACTTTATCGATACTGTACTTTTCTATACTAATTATTATTAATTTTCTTTTCTTTTTCTTTCAAAAAAGAAAAAAAGAGAGAGAGAGAGAGATTTTGATGAAATTCTGGCAAAAGTAGAATTTAGTTTAGTGCGGAGGACCATAAGATTTTTTTTTTTTTTTTTTTTTTTCAAATTATAACATCGCTTTCAAATTATTCCATTATATTTTCGATAAATTTTCGATTTCGATAAATGCCCAACCATCGTAAAACTGGCGACAACATTTTATCCGTAGATTGAGACTAAAAATTCTCCGTCCTATAAAAAAAAAAAAAAAAAAAAAAAAAAAAAAAATCAATAACATGCATAAATTTGTTTAATATGATTGCATAATTGATGTAAACATACAATATATACCCATGATTAAGTATACGCCTACCAAAATTAATATATTAAACAATTAACAAAGAAACATCAAATTATTGTTGTTGTTATTATTATTATTGAATATAAACTTTTGATATTAAACTACAAACACTAAACTTCAAGCCCAATTTTGCATGATTTTTGGATGAATTACGAATTTTCATTTAGTTGTTGGGTTCGGGTCTGTTTTCGGGTCGATGCAAAATTTTTGTCGGGTTTGGATCGAGTTAGGATTCTAATATGGTATCTAAACCATGGATGGAATTGAGTTGAAAGTGAGTAAGCATTTAAAAGGTTACCATCCTATGAACTATGTTAGATTTTTTAAAATGTAGACTTACAGTTTTAAGGCATACAAAAATGAGTTGTTATATATTGAGATCAATGAACTCGGTTTGGTTTAGTATTGTTAAAAAAATGTTTAAAACAGTCAAAGAAATTAATATATGTTACATTGCTTTGCTAAAGTATGATTACAATGGGAAAAACACTTATATACATGAAATAATGGAAATTTTTTCACACACGGAAGAGCATATACTTATAAAAACTTATTTTTGTGTGTGTTTTTATAGATATAAATTTATAAATTCGTTGTTCGTCCAAGAAAAGAAGCTTGTGTCTGTATGATGAGCTACTTTTCCTATTGCCTGTTAACTCTTCTTGTTGTTATTCTTAATTATTTTATTTCTGTATTTCGTAAATGAAATTTCTGCACTGAGAAATATATATATATATATATATATATACCGCCTTCATCTATGAATGAATAAGTGATCATTTTCTAAATCCCTAAACTAGAAATAACGATTTCCGAGCTATGAGAATAAGGCACACGAATAAGCTGAATAGACGAAATGATCGAGAATTTCTAGTCTATACATTTCTAGAGGGTGAGACAATATTCTGAATCCTTTGTATTGCAAGAAATTCTCGCTTGATTTTCTAGAATTGGATCATAAACCAAGATTACAGTTGCTAAAACATTCCTCTTGTATTCACATTTATTTCCTAAGATTTTTAAATAAGTTTGACTTCTGTAATATAGACAAACGCTCTAGAATTCTAATAGAGATTTCTAGAACTCGTTTTCAAAGGGGACTAGAATTTATAAGGATGACATGGAACTATTTTTACTACAGCCACAATCTAGATTCTAGATGTCAGTTACAGAATTTTTTCTCAGTGTGGTATTCAAGTGTATTATATTATCAATTAAAGTTCTCTCAATTTGAAAAGTAATAAATGAATTTATTATTGGCATTTGTTTACATGGTGTATAGAATACGAAGTGTATAGCAATAAAAGGGTATAACAAAGAAGTTTGTAGATTACTAAAAAAAATTCCTTAAGAAATATCTTTAAAATGCTGTTAAACATTAACAAAAAAAAAAAAAAAAAAAAGACGAGCTGTCTCTTCCAGACTATTAAATTGTACTGTACAGTCGGTAACAAAAGTGTCTGAACACTAGCAAAAATTCCTATGTAAAAAAAGTACACTTAACACTGTTTTGTTAAATAAATCCTTGTCGAATCCTGTTCTTAGCCAGTCTACGAACAGGATTCGGCAAGGATTTATTTAGCAAAACTGTATTAAGCGTACTTTTTTTATATAGGAATTTTTGCTAGTGTTCGGACACTGTATATACGATTGCCGTATTTCGACTCGAAACAATCGTCCTGAGTTTTTCAATTCTTAGTGTTTGGTGACAAAGTTTTACTGACCTTATTTAAGAAATGCTTTCTTAATTATTAAAGCATGACAATAATCATTACCACCAACACATCTGTGTGTAACGCAATACTTGATTGCGTCTTTCACGAATAATTAAAACTTTCTCAGAAAATTTCTACTCTCTATTTAGACGAATATTTTGAATCAGACAGTGCACATTCATAAGGCTACCTGGAAAAATCAAATGACTTTGGCAAAGTCAATTTCCGAGTACATATGCACTCAGAGTCTGTTCATCCCATATTTATTACCTCGCAATAAACACGTTTTTCGTCTTCTGTTAGTAGTAAATAACAATAAAAAGATCTTTTTATATATATTACGGAACGATAAATAAAAAGAGAATGAAACAAGTGTCGTAGCATGAAAGCGATTTGAAGGTTATTATTTCGAGTTGAAAAATACACATACCTTTCAGAACGATCTCGTTTTTTCTTTTACTGCACTTGCAAATCTAGTTAGGTTAGCGTAATTGATAAGTAATTGAAAACCAGTACTTACAAGGAAACTAACGCTTCGCTAATTCTTCAGTTGTGAAAATCGCCGATTTTCTTGAAAAAATAGTAAAAATTAGTTTGCACTATTCTTAATTCGCGGATAGAAATTTTATCTACTAAATCGCAACAGATAAACAAAGG
This sequence comes from Salticus scenicus, assembly GCA_963930645.1. NCBI lineage: Eukaryota > Metazoa > Arthropoda > Arachnida > Araneae > Salticidae > Salticus > Salticus scenicus. The sequence goes on from CAWVNO010002025.1 coordinate 137,712, forward strand.
GGGAAAAAAATCTGGAGTAACTCCACTCGACTTTCCGAACATTAAGTAATGAACGGTTGTATAAATAAATGAAAGTAAGAGAAATCGTTAAATACGCAAAAGAGATAATTATAATAGGGTGTTTGAGTAATTTTCTTCATATAGTATGTTGTTTAGTTTAACGCTATTGCACTTCAAATAATTTGAGCCCGTAGATCATAATGATGAAGAATTTTTCGATGTGGCCCTGTATAAGTGCTAGATTCACCAAAATCTATAAAGTTCGTACGATGATTACCTATAACATGCATATACATTTCAAGATTAATCAGATGAGGCATTTAGAAGCTATTGCATTTTAAATAATTTGAGCCCAAAAGCCCAATGATAAAGTATTTTTCTTTATGTCCCTGTAAATAACTGTAAGAATTAGATTCACCAAAATCTATAGGGTGTCTGTGATTGTTACCTGTAACATGTGTATGAATTTTCAGTTCATTCAAATAAGGAGTTTAGACTCAATCGCACTTTAAATAATTTGAGCCCTTAGAGCATAATGATAAAGAATTTTTCTTAGCGTCCCTGTAAAAACCTATAAGTGCTAGATTCACCAGAATCTTTATACTTCATGCGACGGTGACCTACAGTACGTATATAAATTTTCAACTCAATCGGATGAGGCATTTAGGCACTAATGATTTCAGCCCACAGGTCATAATGATAAAGATTTTTTTGTTGTTGTTGTTGATGTTGTTGTTGTGTCCCTGTAAAAAAAACTATAAGTACTAGATTCATATAAATTTTCAACTTATTCTGATAAGGCATTTAGACGTTATCTCACTTTGTATAATTTCAACCCGTAGGCCATAACGATAGAGAATTTTTCGTAGTGTCCCTGTAAGAAAAAAAAAAAAAAAAAAAAAAAGACTATATGTTCTAGATTCACCAAAATTTATGCACTTCGTGCAACAATGACCTATGGTATGTGTTTAAATTTTCAACTCAATTGAAAACACCGTTTAGACACTACCACAGTTTAAAATATTTTGACCCATACAGACCATAATCATAAAGAATTATTCTTTGTGTCCCTGTAAAAAAACTATAAACACTAGATTCACCAAAATTCGTGTGATTGTGACTCATAACATGTGTATAAATTTTCATCTCAATCGAATAAGGTGTTTAGACACTATCGCACTTTACGAAATTTGGGTCCATAGACCATAATGATAAAGAATTTTTCTTTGTGTCCCTGTAAATAATCTGGTGTGTCACTCACACGACTTCCTTTTACCCTGAAATTTAATACTATAAATACAGGTTGGAAATTAAGAGGCAACATAACGAGTACTGTTATGTAACCTATGTTAAACAATTCAAATTAGGCTTCGGAAAAGTTTTAAGTGATAATTAGTTCTGTGTGTGTCGCAGGGGGGGGTCTACTGCCCCCCCCTCTCAACCCCCCGTTTCATTAATGCAGCTGCATTTACATAGAAATTAAATCTGCTATTAAAATTAAAAGTTCGCTTAAAATTATACAGACAATTTTCACACGCAACATTCCTTGAAACTTATCAATCTTGATAAACTTTTCCAACAACAAACTTTTATATTAACTTCAAAATACAACATTTGGATCTCCTAAAATTATTCGTTTTTAAGTCATTCTAAGAGACACAGACAAAGATCAAACGTTAAAAAACTTGACTACGGTAATCAGGAAGCCTCAAAACGTGTAAATATACAAAAAACAGGCGACGAATATTTAGCTTAAAAACATACATTATTTACCATATGGAATTTATTTCAACTCCCAAGCAGCTTTCCTGGAAATGGTAAAATATTATTAGTAAAGCACATCCACTAACAACAAAAAAGAATGTTATGGCTTAAATATTTGTAGCCCTGTATATCTTTTGAAGATTATATTCAGACCACATGGTGCATCTAAATATAATCCTATTTTATCATACCTGGCCCAGCCTGAAATATACTTCCATCAATTTGCAAAGATTGTCGCACTTTTATCTAGTTCTTTTGTGTAGCCCTGTAAACGAACAGTGAGTGATTTCTATACCATATACTACATGGAACATGCTTTTACGCATATAAAAAATATATATTCGTTTCATTTGACTTAGCGCAGTCTATAAATGTTAAACTCTACTTACCAGCAATTTCCCTCAGAGATGTAATATATATGAATTTTCTTGGGCGTCCCTGTACAGGAAAGTAAAACCACATACTAAGTAACCGGATTTTAAATTTAATAAAAAAGATTGATTGTCAAACCTACACAACAAATTATAAAAATAAGTTTTAAAACAATAAAAGTATAAAGAATATATCGTTTTTTAAACTTTCTTCTAACCAAAATTTAAAAAGCAAAAATATTGCATTTGAAAAAAAAAATAACTTTTACGACACAGCTGGATTTTAAGTATACAATATGTACCATTGACCATAGATCATAATTTACTCATATTTTCGTCTTAATAATAATAAATGACAGAAAGATCTTTTTAAAAAATACTATACTTGAAAAATGCATCAAAATTTCGACCTGGGCTTACGTCAGATACACACATTTTAAGTTAACCTGACCTTAAAAAACCCATTAGTATCAATCAGTAACAATTTTTGAAAGCATTCTTTAACATACGTAGCTAAATAAATAGTTCTTGGTCTATAGCATATACATAATTATTGATATGTGCTTTATGAAACGCTTAAATAAAGGCTAATATTGGAAAAATGATGAATATTAAATGGAGAGATAGGGAAAACATTTATAAATAACTTTTATATATAATTTAAAAGCGTAATAACTGAACATTTTCGATTACACAATCTATATTAATATTATAAATGCGAAAGTTTGGATGATGTTTGTTACTCAATCATGCCACAACGGTCGAACGGATCTGGATGAAATTTGGTACAGAGATAGAGAATAGTCTGGAATAGAACATGGCTACTATTTATACCGGAAATTTGATTAGATTTTTTAAAATTAATTAAAATATGAAAATAATAAACTGGTAATTGCCTTAATATAAGCCATTTAAATTTTTAATTGTTGCCAATAAAGTTTACGAGGTTTTTCTATTTATTTATTTATTTTTATTATTATTTTTTTTTTCAACATAAAATGCCACTCTTTCACGCAAAAAATAAAAAAATACTAAATGTTAAATTGGTGAATGAGAAAATGACGTCTTTATAACTTTAAAATAAAATAGTAATAATACAAAACTAGCATGTTTCTTCTGAATTTTATTTCATAGCATTTTCTTTTATATCTCAACTTTAGATTTTTTTTAATACCTCAACTTTAGATATTTTTTTTTTCTTTTCTTTTCTTTTGCACGGATGAATCATGCTTGGCATAAAATGTAATTCAGCATTATATTAAAGGTATTTACTTATTGATGATTATGGACAATTTTTTAAATTTTGATGCTGAAGTAGATAGGACATTTTTCGCCAAGGACAGCCACTTAAAGCCAAGTAGCGCATAAAAAATATAACTACATTATAAAATATTGAAAAAAAGAAAAGATAGAAAGAAATAGGAACAATAATCGCATAAATTATATTTTGGTCTAAAAGGGCGACAAAAATTCAAGAGTCGCCAAGGGGAGCTCTATTAAGGCTGCACCATGATCAGGTTTACGTATTAATTAATTTATTTATTTTTCCATATACCCACTACTATTAACTAAGCATGAAGTATATATAACCACAAAATAATAATAATAATAATAATAATAATTGTCTCATACGATAGACGTAGCCGATCATAGCATATTATAATATTATATTTGACTTAAAATTGCTGTCATTTTATGGTGGATCGATTAAATCAAATAAATGTAGGAAATAACGTGAAAGCAAGTATTATGTACATCACGTATAGTGTTCTTCATATGTAACTGTGATTTAAATATAAAAAGGCTACTTCAAATTTTTCGATACTGTCCGTATCGAAACTGTCATATGTGATAAGCACCCAAATGGAAGCCCACGGGTAAACCATTGTCGCAGGCAATAGGGACAGGCACCGGAGATTGCGAGGAGGAACAAGCTGCTGCCCAAGGCAGCGGGAACCCAAAGCGAGCTTTTGAGCGATTTCGGTATTTTATTATTATTATTTTTTTAATAATAAAGCTATATAGAAAAGTTTCCTTTAAATATTAGTGACCAGTGAAGCGGGCAAAGCCTGCTAGTATATCTATATAACACAATGCATTATTGCCTTGTAAATTTTTATAAGAAAATTCAATAGTATAATTAATGTATATTAAAAATTAAAAATGTAGGACAAAAACAGTCATATAAACATCCTTAATATAATATTAATCAAAATTTTAATGTTCATTATGACAGACTAAACAAGTCTACAAATTACAAAAAAAAAAAAAAAAAAGCTCTAAAATTTTAAGGAATTATTTGAAAAATATCAATTATGCATTCATTAGTTAGTAAGTCTAGCACTTACAGTTTTTCTTTACAGGGACACAAAGAAAATTTCTTTATCATCACGGCCTATGGACTCAAATTATTTAAAGTGCGATAACACCTAAATGCCTTATTCGTTTGAGCTAAAAGTTGTTATTAATGTTATAGGCACCGTCGCACGTACCGAATGGATTTTTAAGAATCAAATACTTATAGTTTTCTCTCAGATACTCAAGGAAAAATTCTTATGGCCTATGGATTCAAATTATTTAAAGTACGATATCGTCTGGACGCTTTATCCAATTGAGTTAATAATTAATAAGTAGGTTATAGGTCACCACCCCACTTTTTCTATAGATTTTGATAAGTGCATAGGCATACTTCTTTTGAAAGGACTCGAAGAACAATTCTTTATCATTACGGCCAATGGATTCGAATTATTTCAAGTGCGATGGCGTCCAAACTCTGTACTCATTTAAGATATAAAATGGTAGGCATGTTGTATGTTATTATCGTTAGAACTGTACAGATTAACATTAGTAAAAGACTTACAGATTTTTTATTTTTTTTTTACTGTTATGGAAAGTAAAATTTTTATGCATTGCCATTTCACTTGGGATCCGGACATAATACCGCGGGACAAAATCTCGCGTCAAAATAATAATATGATGTATTTGAAAATTTGATTTTGTGTCACGTGTGATGTCTGGCGGGGGCCACAGGGCCTTATAAATATGAATTAATTAATTAAAATAAATAAATATATCAATGAAATTTGAATATTTTGTGGTTTGAATATTTGTGTGGAATTTGAATATTTTATTTGTGTTTATTTTTAAGTTATTTTATCTTTTGCTTTTCACTATTCAAAATACATTTTAAATATAGTGTACATCACTGCTGACATCAAAGCTGAACACTGTTCACAAACCTGAATTAAAATTTTAAAACTGATAAGCACGATTGAATTCATTATGACTCATCTTGACAAAAGTTAATAAACATAGTCTTTACTCTTTAAAGCAAAATTTATTAAAAAAAAAAAAAAAAAAAAAAAAAAAAAAAATGTTGTAGGTTTGTCTGTATGTCAGTGTCTAAGGTATGGGTTGTCATCAAATTTTATACAACATTACTAATAATTACCAACTCCTTTTTGCTTTCTATTCATTTATATAGACGATATTTTGTCCTTGCGAGATTTTGTCCCCAACTCAATTCGCTTTAGTAATGATTTTTTTTTTTTTTTTTTTTTTTTTTTTAAGGGAAAAAATTATACATATTTGATACTGCTAACTTACACTGAGGAAAAAAAAAATATATCGCCTTCATCTAGAATGAATAGGTGGTCATTTTCTAAATCCCTTAACTAGAAATATAGATTTCCCAGCTATGCGCATAAGGCACGTCCATAAGCGGAATAGACGAAATGATCGAGAATTTCTAGTCTGCACATTTCTAGAGGGTGAAACAATATTCTGAATATTTTGTATTGCGAGAAATTCTCGCTTGATTTTCTAGAATTGGGTCATAAACCAAAATTATAGTTTATGAAACTCACCTATTGTAGTCTCATTTATTTGCAGAGATTTTTAAATAACTTTGCCCTCGAGAATATAGGCAAACACTCTGGAATTCTAATAGGGGTTTCTAGAACTCGCTTTCAAAGGGACTAGAATTTATAAGGATGACATGGAACTATTTTTTCTAGAGCCCCAATTTAGATTCCAGATGTCAGTTACAGAATTTTTTCTCGGTGTATTATTTATTTTATTATTTATAGTTCTTTCACAGGGACGCACAAAAAAATTTGGATACATTACGATCCATTAAATGACATAGCTTTTGAGAGAAAACACTCAAACATCCTATAAAAATTTTGCCTTTTGTCTTTTTAACGAAATCTCTTATTTAAATTAATTTAAGCAATCGTTAATTACTAAGTGTTCACTCTGAGAAAAAATTCTGTAACTGACATCTAGAATCTAAATAGTGGCTCTAGAAAAAACAGTTCTATGTCATCCTTATAAACTCTAGTCCCCTTTGAAAGCGAGTTCTAGAAACCCCTATTAAAATTCTAGAGCGTTTATCTATATTCTTGAGGGCAAAGTTATTTAAAAATCTCTGCATATAAATGCGAATACAAGAGGCGGGTTTCAGCAACTATAACCTTGGTTCATGACCCAATTCTAGAAAATCAAGCGAGAATTTCTCGCCATACAAAAGATTCAGAATATTCAGAATATTTAATAACAGGAGACTTGGCGTTGGAATATTAAAACCCGAATAAACTACTACGTCAATCCTTTTTGCACTGAAGACGGCACGCTGTAGGCTACCGAAACAGCTGTATGCATTTCCAATATTTTTCTTTGGCGTTTCTAACGTAGTAGTTTATTCGGGTTTTAATATTCAGAATATTGTTTCACCCTCTAGAAATGTGCAGACTAGAAATTCTTGATGATTTCGTCTATTCAGTTTATTAGCGTGCCTTATGCTCATAGCTCGGAAATCTATTTTTCTAATTAAGAGACTTAGAAAATGACCACTTATTCATTCTAGATGAAGGTGGTATATATTTTTTCTCAGCGCAGAAAGTCGAGTGGAATCACTCCATATTTCTTTAAATGTCTTCAAACTAAATAGAGGTTATTGAAATTCATTACAGAATGTTACTGAAGACTTCAAGTCTTTTCCCTGCAGACGAGAGACGAACCGACGAAAGTTATTTTTTTCTGCTTTGACTGTTAAATAAAAATAAAAAAAAAATAATAATATCAAAAACGGTTTCAACGAATGCCTTGAAACCGGTATGTTAATCACCGGTTCAGAAAACGTTCGCTTCGCAGAGGCTGATGAAGTTAATGACACACACACGGCCAAATAGATCAGAAGGGCACCTTCAAGAGCACAAAGAAAAATGTCCGTGAAGGTCGGGATGATCTCTTTGTATGGCTAGAAAGGATGAGCCGCCATTTATTATAATTTGATGAGATCCGAGAGAAAGAAAATTATTATTTATAATATGCGTGAAAATATTATAATGTACTTTAAGGCGCCGTATTGTAATATCCAGTTCATAGGTATAGGTCCATATTTAATCCTTGAATGATCACTACACACAACAAAGCAAATTTAATCCAACGTTATAAACGCCAGAAAACGTGTAGCATACCGACACCAGTGCAGAATAGCACATGAATCCCTAAACTAGAAATATAGATTTCCGAGTTATGCGTAAAGGTAAACAAGTAACCTTTGTATAACCATTTATTTGTAACTTTGCATAGACGAAATGATCGAGAAATTCTAGTCTACACATTTCTAGGTGGTAAAACAATATTATGAATGTCATGAATCCTTTATATTGCGAGAAATTCTCTCTTGATTTCTTAGAATTGTGTCATAAACCAAAATTATTGTTACTAAAACTCGCCTATTGTATTCGCATTTATTTGCAGAGATTTTTAAATAAGTTTGACCCCACAATAGTAGAAGAAAACGTTCTAGAAATGTAATAGGGGTTTTTAGAACTCGCTATCAAAGAGAACTAGAATTTGTAATGATGGCATGAAACTATTATTACTAAAGCCAGAATTTAATATCTAGATGTTAGTCACATTATATATATATATTTCTTTTTTCAGTGTAAGATGGGTTATGTCTTTTAAATCCAAATGGATTATATTCAGAAACAAGAAGTTGGCAAATCGGTCATTGTTGAGCCTGGCTGGAACAGTCATTACACTTTTAAATTTACTTGAGCGAAATTATTCTGTAAGTCTCAACATTTACATGAACTCGATTTTACTGAAGTTTTCCATATTTATATATATCAAAAATATCATTAACAGTGATTTCGCGGTACCCCTCTGTCTAGTTTTTGGGAATATCATATAAAAACCACTTATTTTTTAATTTTTATCTATCATTTTCAAAGCTCTGCATAATTCCTCCACACTTCACCTATTGCTTGTTATTCAGGTGCCAGAATTCACTACTTCTCCGTTATATTTAGGAGCAACGATTTGTCTTGCATGAGGATGAGGATAATCTTACCGCTACCGTAACTGCAGTATGAAAAAATGATTATTTTGGCGTTTATAACGTTCAGTTAAATTCATTTCTCTGTACCTGTTTAACGTCAAGTCAAGACTTACATATTTATTTTTATTTATTTATTTATTTTAATTTATTTTTTATTTTTTTTGAAAATTGCTGAACTAAAATGACGATAAGACACATAGTTGATCATAAATATATAAAAAGAACAAATAACATTTTGAATTTTAGAGAAATGTTTGATTTAATATATCTATATGTTAATTTGCTCTGAAAAAAAAAAAATTCTGTGACAGACATAGAAATTAAATTGTGTCTGTAGTAAAAATAGTTCCATGTCATCATTATAAATTCAAGTTCCCTTTGATAGTTAGTTTTAAAAACCCCTACTACAATTCTAGAATGTTATCCAATATCGTACTCAAACTTATTTAAAAATCCTGCAAACGAATGCGAACATAAGAGGGGAGTTTTGGTAAATAGAATATTAGTTTAGGACTTAATTCTAGGAAATCAAGCGAGAATTTATCGTAATACAAAGGATTCATAATATTGTTTCTCCATCTAGAAAAGTATATACTAGAAATTCACGACCATTTCGTCTATGTAGGTTATTTGGTTGCGTTATAATTCGGATATCTTTATTTCCAGTTTCAGAATTCAGAAAATAAATACTTATTCATTCTAGATGAAAACATATTTTTTTTTTTCACAGTGGCATTAAACTTAAATAATAAGTAAATAAATTTGTGAGTAAACATGATATATTGCAAAAACTCGTTACAGGTGTTTCAGATCAAAATAGTAGAAGGGTCCTTCACCAGGTGAAAAAACATCATCCAATTAGGAAGGTGCATTCGTGGCTACTCAAGTGATGCTCCCTTTGGAAGATCATTTGTTAAATTGCTGAGTCGTGCTGCTATCTACCGAATAAAGAAGGAATAAAAATTAAAAAATTATTTAGTACAAGGAAACTATATATATATATATATATATATATATGGAAAAAAAAAAATGTTGCATAAAATGTTTGCTTTCAGTGCGAAATTAATGAATGTTAAATGGTTAAAAGAGTGCTTGTGCAAGAATGTTTTTAGGAACTTTAATGACTCTCAACGGTTATAAAGAGCGTGTCTTTGAGTGATGATATTTGACTCGCACGTACAATAAATTCATTAAAAATCTTGAATTCAATTTTTATTCATAAAATAGTGGTCTTGGACATAGATAGAACTTAAGTATAGAAGGTACAGAATTTCATAAAATCAACTCAAAATTATTTCAATGGGTTGAATTTCAAGAATTGAAAAATTAAAATTTTTATACGGCACGATGCAAAAAAAAAAAAAAAAAAAAAAAAAAAGAAAAGAAAAGAAAAGAAAAGAAAGAAGGAAAGAAAAAAAAAAAAAAAAAAACAATGAGGAAAAAAAAAAAAAAAAAAAGCCCCATACTTTAGCAAAGATATATATATAATATTTTTCATTGCATCACAAAAACTCTTCTAGAATTGACAAGACAAAAAAAAAAAAAAAAAAAAAAAACTTAAACCTCCTTTTAGCTTACGATATAAGTTAGTTAACGCACAAATTACGAGTGGGGACAGCGATAACATAAACTAAACTATATCGTTCTATCGTTCTACATAACGGTGCCACCTTCCAGTTAACCTAACAAATATTTAATCATAGCTTCTCATAATAAAGAACTTACACATACAGTTTGATGCAATCTTAATCCACATATGCTGAGATGTAGTTCCTGTGAAAAACCGCGAAAAAAGCGTTACTTGTTGGTTAATATACACAAAATTATATCAGCATTCATTTTCATAATGCCTATCTTACACAAAAAGTTTTGTACAACTATATATCTATAATAATAAAAGAATATATAATAAAAGCTGAGGTATGTCCTTTCCGTAAATGAAAGAAATCGCAGCATAGAAAAGTCACACCTGTTGGGCAACTTGCTCCAAAAGTCAATAGACATAAATTGATGTTCAACTAAAGTAAATTTTGATGAAATTCTGTGCATTATTTCTTTAGCTAGAACTCACACAAAATTTTATCCCAGATCAACAAACAGACATTTTCTAAACAGGATCCTATCATGTTCTGGAGATCTCCAAACGTGTAAGTCCATCAAAAACCAGAAGTAGCAAATTTTTACGAACTCAACACATTCTTCTATGAATACAGAAGGAAGTAAAAAATAAGTTTGAAAGTTAACAAGTTAACTTTACTGGTATAACTAATATTTAAGTTATTTTGTTTAATTGAAATTCAATAATAAAAAAAAAGTAAATAAACAGAAAACTTTTACGTATATGTTAACTTTCCATTCTCATACATCATTAACAATTTTAACACCCCCCCCCCCCAAAAAAAAAAAAAAAAAAAAAATCTTCCTTCTTATTCTTTAATTAACTCTTTCTTTAAATGATAAATTAAATACCTTGTTAAAAAAAAAAAAAAAAAAAAAAACTTGAAACCGTTTTGAGAACAATGATCCCAAATTTAGCCTTCGCAACCTCTGGAAATTTGCTAATAGACATTTACAATATAAATAAATGGGAATGTGAATGATTCCAACCTCCCCATAAATTCCTTAAGTGCAGGAAAAAGCAGTTCCCTCTTTCTACCGTTCTTTCAGATCCGAATTACAATGCGGTTTTACCATTGCTTACATATTTTCTAGGTAATCTGAATACTATTATATAACAACTATTTCTCTACAATACCTCTTCCATACATAGTTCCGTATAATCTGGCGATCATTTTATATAATGAAGTATCAGGAAAAAAGAATGCATATAATGCAAGATATGAAAAGAATGCGGAATACATGTTTTTGCAAATATGTCATAGAGAACTAACACAAAATCATTCAATACTGAGTCATACCTATTAGAAATATTGAATGAATGGGGTAGAAAAAATATATTATTCCTTTACGTATTGCTAGGCTTAATCTAGAGAATTATAAAAATCTGGAATGTAGACTAGTAAATTCCGCGAATCTGAAAGAAGTTTTGTATCCAATATACACCGATGTTCAAAATTAAAACAACCTGTTTTCTCGTTTTCTTCTTTACCGCATAACTTTTAAACAAGTAAACATATGAGTATAAAATTTGGATGGCATGTTTCTTATCATATCATTAATCGAATTTTATATAACTTTAGCATAAGTAATAATTTTTAAACTAATAATTATTCAATTTTTCTCAAAAGTAAGCTTTGGAAAAAATGAAAAATTTCAACAATTTTAGAAAGGAAAACTTGACGAAAAATGGTTTTAAGGATATACAACAGACAGGTGAAGACAGACATGCCTTCAAATGCTAAACTAAATCCCGATTTTTCTTTCTGTATTCACTTTTTTTTTTTTTTTTTTACTTTTATAACGAATATTTTGAAAAAATATAATTACTAATTTATAAACTATTCTCAACACCAGAATAACAATAATGTCGATAAATAATTTTACAATGAACGTACTATCCAATTTTCATGCTTGTATGTACATTTTTTAAAAAGTTATTCACATGTGAAAAAAAAAAAAAAAAGATAAAAGAAGAAACAAAAAAGTGATCACAGGAAGAAAAATCAGGTTTTAATCTAACACATCTTCACCTATCTGCAATGCTTCCTTATGATCGTTTTTCGTTTTCTTTTTTAAAATTGTTAAAAATTTTTATTTTTTCCAAAGCTTACTTTTGGGGAAATTTGAATAATTATTAGTTTGAACACTATTACTTTTGCTAAAACTATATAAAATTCGATTGATGTTATGATAACGAACATGCCGTCCAAATTTTATGTTCATACGTTAAATTGTTTAAAAGTTATGCACAATGGGGAAGTTGCACACGGAAGGAAAAACAATTTCTTTTAATTGTAATCGATAAAATCAATCTTGGGAATCCGAAAAATCCAATTAAAATCGTAAAATTATTTCAAATTAACTTTTAATTAACGTTTTAAAATCGCTAAAAACCAAAACAAAACCACGTGATCCGAAAACGCTCCGTGAGGGGATTGACGTCACAGTACACGAAGTGTGAATGTTTACTCTCTTCTACCGCTTGCTTTTCTTTTTGTTCGCTCTATTCTAATCTGTATTTTATAGTTTATTCTTAAAATTTTTACCTTTTGTAAGAAATAGCTTAAACCTTCCATAACTATACTATATCTTATATATATATATTTCTATTTTTATTTGTATAATGTCGATTTTGGATTTGTAAAAGAGCAATCGGATAATGTTCCGAAAGTAGATGCTCTTTCCATATTTTCATTTTTTGAGAAGAAACCTCGATTTTATTAGCGCATAAATATAAGAGTAGCTAAAGCTAAACGATCTAGATTTGTCCTGTATTCATATTTTGAAAATTATAAACGTCTTCATAATAGAATTTTAGCATTGCTTTAATATATTAGTAGTATTTTTTTACATTTCTCTAATTTTTTAGATGCTTGTATGTAAGAATATTTCTTTTTTCATAATGTATGCTTAAAGATTTAATTATAATTAAAATATTCATTAAAATTTCATAGTACATAAAAATATATTTTACTGATTATTTATTTTATTATTATTATTTTTTTAACCAGAATTTTTTAATTATGTTATTTTATAAATTATATATGATTATTCTATAGAGCAGTCATTAATTATGTATTTAATATTTACTTCATGTTTTTGCAACGAAAAAAAAAAAAATGTTATTTTCAAATTGCATTATTTATTTATTATTTTTATTTTATTTTATTAAAAAAAAAAAAAAAAGTTTACTTTTTATAATTTTTTAAGTAATTTATATATATATATATATATATATATATATATATATATATATTTCAATTTTATCCATTTATTTTTTCATTTAATTTTCTTAAATTTATTTGAATTATATTGTTCTACGTTGTTTACATTAGCAACGGCTGTTACACAACTATTTATTTATTTAATTAATTCATTTCAAAAGGAAAATATAATTAAATGTTTTTTTCGGGAAACTGTTAATATCGCATAAAGGATTAGTCTTATTAAAATTTAAATTTAATAAAAACTTATTTATTATTTATTTAATGCCTTTGAAAGGAAAATCTTTTGTTATTTATTTATTTATTGTACTAATCGAAATGAAATGGTAATATAGCAGAAAAAGTGATTGCAATAAAGTACATGGTGCCAAAATTAAAGTATATTTAATAGATGCTGAGATACAGCTATCCTTAAAATCTTAGTTTTTGAATAATAGCAGCTTTCGCCTCCTGATATGTACACAAATTGAAGTGCCCACGAAAGACATTGCTGCGGGCAATAAGAACCCAGATCCAAAAAAGCAGGGTACACTGGAGGGAAAGAAGTTGCCGCAGGCTGCGAATAACCAAAACGATGTTAAGAGCGATTTCAATGAATTTATTTTTTAATTATCTATTTATTTATTTTTTGTTTATAGAATGATATAAAAGAAATAAGTTTTTTTTTTTTTTTTTTTTTTTTTTTTTTTTGTTAATTTATTAAATTTAGCGACCAGCGAAGCAGGCGAAGACCGTCTGTTATAGTATATGCAAGGGTTGTTCCAGGTTTACTTTTGGGGCTCATTTTTGTGAAAAACAATTTTTTTTTTTTTTTTTTTTTTTTTTTTTGTGAAAAACAAAATAATTTTGTGAAAATTTATTTCCTTTTGTGATAAAAAGAATTATCACACGAAACCTTTCACTTAAGAAGTTTCTCTATCTAATGTTCATTATCAAGTTAACAGCATATTACTGAGCCAAGTATACACACTCATTAAAAATAATATTGTTAACGTGGAAAACTTTTACAAAATCATCATCTTTTTAAAAATAAATCTTGAGAAAGGCCTGTTGTTATGAATCTGAATTTTGTGAAGAGACCCATTTTATGGATTTGTATTTTCTAAAGGGGCCCATTTTAGATATTTGGATTTTGTGAAGGGGAAGCAAATAGGTCCCAGTTTTTACCTGGATCGACCCCTGATATATTCTAAACATATTTGGATTTTACATTAAGGCTTCATTGATAAATGAATTTGATATATATATATATATATATATATATATATATATATATACACTGGTGGACAATTGCTAAGGACGGATGACAATAGCTTAGTTATTGTCATCCGTCCTTAGCAATTGTCCACCAGTGTATATATTGCGTTTGATTGCTGAAATTTACTGCAAATTTTTAATTAATTATTTAATACCATTCATATTTATAACTAGATCATGTATAACTTATAAGGTATTATTACATTTAACATATATTTCATGTGTTTATTTTATTTTAAAGTACTTTATATCTTTCCTATTGCTAAATGTTGTTACTATTATTACTTTCTATTTCTATTAATCTTTTCTTTCTATTTTTAAATTTTTCCAAATAAAAAAGTAATTACATTATAAAAATAACTAAACGCGTTTCTCTATATATATACATATATAAATAATATTAATATTTTTGTACGGAGACCTTCTTTTAATTTTATTTATTTATTTAGAATGGATAAGCGCATGTAATTTTCCTTAAATAATTTTCAATTTCTCAAACTGCATCACTATAATGTTTTTAATTATTCACAATCTTCAGCTGCTATTTTAATAGAAATATTGTTAAGTTATAATATTGAAATGTATTAAAAAAGTTATATATATATATATATATATATATATATATATATACAGATATACTGGCATCTCATAATTATAAAAGTAATCTAATTTAGGTTAATTTAGCATAAACTATTCTAGATTATTTAAGCAATGAAAATATGCATATTATTCAGTTAAATATTATTACTCAATATTTTATTTCTGTACTCAGTCTATAATAATAATAAAATAATAATAAATCTATAAAACATAATAAAATGAAACAAAACAAGTATTTAAAAGATACATCTTTGGCATAGCATACTAAAAACATTCTTTAAGAAAATTCTATTGATCAACTATTATTTCGATTATAGTTTAATTTGGATTAATAACAGCAGGCGAGTACAAAAAAATATCATTGAAACTTGGTGTCATTTATAGAATGAAGTGATGTTTAATGAGTTCAAATAGTTTTAATATTTTTTTTTTTTAAGAAAGAATACAAAATTTCGCTGAATGCACGATTTTTCTTTACAATACAAGAGGGAGAAATTCAGCCGGCAGTTCATTTCATGGATAGTGACGTCACGATAGGTTTTATCACGTGACGCAGCGTTTTCCCGCCAACATGAGAACTACGTCTTTTAAAGTTAATTTATTAAAGCATCCGGTTTTCAAATATGCATAAAAATGGTATCAAAATGTTTGTATTTTCATGCTCTATCAAAATGAAAGTCAAAATGAAAAATGTGCAATTTCCCCATTCAGCCGGCAGTTCATTTCATGGATAGTGACGTCACGATAGGTTTTATCACGTGACGCAGCGTTTTCCCGCCAACATGAGAACTACGTCTTTTAAAGTTAATTTATTAAAGCATCCGGTTTTCAAATATGCATAAAAATGGTATCAAAATGTTTGTATTTTCATGCTCTATCATTTACAAGTCAAAATGAAAAATGTGCAATTTCCCCATTGGAGAAAACGAGAAAATAGGTTGTTGTTTTAATTTTGAACACCAGTGTATATATGTGTCATTCAGTGAATTTATAGACCTCCAAAATACAGCAGGGAAAAAAAACTAGATTATTATGTCATAACCAGTAAAACAATCTATCGGATATAGAATTTTCTTTAAAAAATAAGTTGCAAAAATGACAAAATGTGAACGTTGTAAATAAAAGCTTACATCAAATATATTATATTCAAGTGGTAAGTTGAATTTATTTTAGCAGTTGCGGATATTATAAGACAGATAAGTATAATGATAAAGATGATCCAAAAAATATTTTTAAAAAAGTTAATAAAGTATTAATAAAATAGATAATAGATAACAAAATATTAATAGAATATTTTAAACAAATGTTTAACCCCCATGTTGTATATAGCATAAAATAAACTTACACAAAATTATGCAAAATACACATTAGATTTTAAATAATATATTGTAATAATTTAATACATAAATTTAATGCAAAATATATATCTTCAAAAATTAAATTTAAAAGAAACGTATGATTTGGATTTAAAAAAAAAAAAAAAAAAAAGCTTATTTTCCGAGTGAAATATTACCCCCTTTGGCACGTAAATAGAAATATATAAATTTGCCAGTAAGGAAACTTTTTTTTTTCTTCTTTTTTTTTTATGTTATTAAAAACCATTTAAGTTCCCCCCCCCCCCCCCCCCACATTTTCTATACAAGGTATGGCTAATTTCTATCATTTCTTATATTAGATTTTCTACATAAAAGTGGATGGCGATCTGTTATTTATCATACTACCTTTTATGTTATTTAATAGTTAACATTAAATTCATTAAATATTGAAATGACCTTTAAAAAAAATTCCCTTGAGCTTTCATATATATCTATATATATAAAAATGAATGTTTGTCTGTATGTTATTTATAAAATCGTAAACGGCTTGACCGATTTCGATCATTCTTTTTTTTGTTTTTTTCCTTATAGGACAGGGATGGTTTAGGAAAAAAAAATTGAAAAAATCTTTAAAATTAATTAAAATATGAAAATAATAAATTTATTGACTTATATTGACTTAATATAAGCCATTTAAATTTTTAATTGTTGCCAAAAAAAGTTTACGAGATATATTTATTTATTGTTTTCAGCATAAAATGAAATATGCTTTCATGCGAAAAATAAGAAATTACGAAATGTTAAATTGGTCGATGAGAAAATGACACATTATAATTTTAAAATAAAATAGTAGTATTACAAATCTAACATATTTCTTCTGAATTTTATTTCACAGCATTTTTTACTTTCTCTTACCCATAAGGTAGAGAAAGTATTGTTTTTGGGTCAAATTTTCGAACGCGAGATTTTGTTATATTTACACGTTTTGAGGTACCCTGAATACGAAAATCATGTTTTTAGCAAATGGTCTGTGTGTCTGTGAGTCTGTGTGTCTGTGTGTGTGTCTGTGTGTCTGTGTGTGTGTCTGTGTGTCTGTGTGTGTGTCTGTCTGTTATCAGCATATCTCAAAAACAAATTATGGTAGAAAGTTCAAACTTGGTATTCTAAATGTGTATCATATAGGGATGCTACAGTAAGCTTTTCGTTAAGATCAAGCAAATGGTTCGTGTACAGGGACAATCAAGAGAATTCTAATACATTACGTCTATGGGGGAAATTGCAGGTAAGTAGAGTTTAACGTCTATAGACTGCACTAAACCAAATGAAACGAACATATATTTTTTGTAATAGAGAGAGTTAACTGGGAAAATATTTTTGTGTATGTAGGAGCCTCACCTCCCCCCCTGGGGGGGGGGGAAGTCCCCCCTCGAGGGGAGTAAATTTTCATGTTGGGTATCATTAAAAAGAGCTTGCGAATACCTTTAAAACGAATGGTTGAACTATAAATCTGTGATAATTTAAAACAATGTTATAGATTTTTTTTAATTTTAACGAAAAAAAAACTTAGAAAAAAAAATCGTATTTTTTTTTTTTTTTTTTTTTTTTTTTTAATACATATATTGAGAGTAAAATGGACTTTTTTTGGATATTTAGTGTTACACTGCCTCTCTAATATGGAAATCGTCTGCATTATCATAAAAAATAATTTTTTTAAATAATAATTTTAATAAATTATTTTTTAAAAACAGAATTATTTTTTAATAACCGAATTAAATTCTATATAAATGTAGGTGCATTAATAAAACGGGGGGTTGAGGGGGGCGGTAGCCCCCTCACACAGAACTAATTATCTTTAAAACTCTTCTGAAGCCTAATTTGAATTGTTTAGCATAGGTTTACATGACAGTTCTCGTTATCTTACCTCTTAATCTGCAAACTGTATTTATAGTATTAAATTTCAGGGTAAGAGAAAGTCGTGTGAGTGACACACCAGATTATTTTATATACATAACTTCAGATTTTTTTTTTTTTTTTTTTTTTTTAGTATGGCGGATGAAACACGCTTGGCATAAAAGTTAATTCAGCATTATGGTAAAGGTATTTTCTTATTGATAATTCTTGACAATTTTTTATAATTTTGATGCTGAAGTAGATCGGACATTTTACGCCAAGGAAAAGATAGAAAGAAATACGCAAGCGAAGTGATGACGTCACTGGCCGTTCGTGGATGCAAGAAAAATATTTCCTATGTTAAACGCCCAATGGATTTTTTGTAAAAAATTATTAAAAATCGAGGAAAAATATTTCCCGATTTTAATCCGCATATTTAGGTATAGATATGTATTAGTTATCATGTCCATGCATTAGATTAAGTTATTTTTGTTGTAAAATTGACAAAATTTGAATTTTTAATTTCAAAACTCTAGAAAAAAAAATGGCAAACTTCCATATTCGATTGAAAACACAAACATTTAATTTCAAAGGATGATATTAACACAATAAATATCCAACTAATATACTGATTAAAAGGGAAATGATAAATATTCTACCATAATTTGAAGTCAAATTTGTTTTCAAGTCTAAATAAAGTATCTGATATAAGATACTAATATGTTGTAGTGGAATAGATTTGATATCGGTCATCCTTGGTAGAAAAATAAAATATCGCCAAATTATTTGGCGAACATAATTTAATTCCTTTCAAAAATCATGGTTATTTTAACAACTTATTTTAAGACAGCAATGAATAATATGAAACAATATTTCGTACAATGCATATTACGAAAATATACATCTGGCATGTATATTTTCGTATTACGTTTTTGATCACCAAATACAATAAGCGCCAAGAACGACAGAGTATTGAAATTTAAAATTAAAATTTTGTCAATTTGACAGCAAAATAACTCAATCTAACACATGCACATGATAACTAATACACATGTTTACCCAAATATGGGGATTAAAATCGGGAAATAATTTTCTTCGATTTTTAATCATTTTTTACAAAAAATCCAATGGGCGATTGACATAGGAAATCATTTTCTTGCATCCACGGACGGTCAGTGACGTCACACTTCGCTTGCGTATAGGAACAATAATCGCATAAATTATATTTTGGTCTAAAACGGCAACAAAAATTTGAAAGTCGCCAAGGGCATTAAGGCTGTACCATGATCAAGTTTACATACTAATTTATTTATTTTTCTATATACCAACTACTATTAACTAAGCATGAAGTATATATAACCACAAAATAATAATTGTCTCATGCGATAGAAGTTGCCGATCATAGCATATTGTAATATTATATGTGGCTTGAAATTGCTGTCATTCTATGGTTGATTGATTAAATCAAATAAATATAGGAAATAACTTGAGAGCAAATATTATGTACATCACATATAATGTTGTTCATATGTAACTGGGATTCAGATATAAAAGAGCTACTTCAAATTTTTCGATACTGTCCGTATCAAAACTGTTATGTATGATAAGCAACTAAATGGAAACCCACGGGTAAGCCATTGTCGCAGGCAATAGGGACAGGCACCGGAGATTGCAAGGACGAACAAGGCGCTGCCTAAGGCAGCGGGAACCCAAAGCAAGCTTTTGACCGATTTCAGTTTTTTTTTTTTTTTTTTTTTTTTTTTTTTTTTTTCATAAAGCATATAGAAAAGAGTTTGCTAGCGAAGTGGGCAAAGCCGTCCAAAATTGTTTAAGAACTAAAATATTATTCAACAATTCGCCGGGAAATGAAAAAAAAAAAAAAAAAAAAAAAATTAAAAATTTGAAACTCATAAATATTATATGAATTTCACCACATAGTTAAAATTTTAATTAACCAGTCACCAAATTATTATTAGAACCAGATTAATATTGTGCAATAGTGAACTAAAATCATACAAAGAAACGTTTCGAAATAAAATTCATAATTGACGACCCAGTTTTTATACTTCCACAACGCAGTACTGTTTTAGTACAGAATCCCTATGGACGAATTTTAAATTTTGATCGCCATGTTGGCGATAACTTTTTATTTATTTATTTTGGCATTTTATTTTGGCTTTCAATGAGTTACAAATTTTTTTGAGTGTACTTTATCAGACTCTGTTTTGCACAGCACCACAATGATAAGGTTTCATTTCATTACATATTATGATCAAACCGTCAGTTCCCACACATACACATCAAAATTTCCATGTGAACGAAGTCGCGGGTAACAGCTAGTCTTAATATAAAAATAACTTGGCGATTTTTTTTAAACATCGCTGGAGTTGTGACAATTTTCTTAGATGTGTCCATAAACACTTTTCAACTTTGTAGGAAAGGGTTAACAAGAAAGCACGACAATTAAAAACGTCATTGGAGTGATTTTCACTTTTATGTTCTAATGTACCTGAATAATTTTACGAACTTGACGCTCTACTAACCAGGCTACCACGGCCTAATAGGTTTTAAAGAAATACCGCTCATATACCTTAATGCAATCAAAATGTTTTTCGAGTGTCTGTACTTAAACCGGTTGTGCTATTTATACAATTTTCCAGTAAGAACACATACTAAAGTACTAATAACCTATATTAGTGTCAAGGCATTCGAAAGCTATTTACAGAAAAAAAGAACATTGGACTGAATGATGAACTGAATTCATAAATACCTTTGACCTCAGTTCGAAAATGCCAAAACTGATTTTTAAATGAGAATTTTTTTATTAATAAATAGCAATAAAGCGATAATGTTCTTTCTTTTGGGCTTCAGAAGTTGTGAACAAAACTAGAACCCCTGTAGCATACTTACCTCCTTCTTTCTCGTTCTATTTTAATTTTAATAACTAGAGATTTTATAATTTGCGAATGTCCAATAACTTTAAGTTGAGATTTGTGTCGCGTAATTTTGAGAATGTCAATTTTTAAGTATATATGTGCACATGTGTTTTAATTGACAAAGACGTTTTTTAAATCGTGAACTGCATTGTTTACTGTAAAACTCGTTTTTCCTTCCTAGCATCTTTCATGCTGTGAAAATGTTATAGACAGGATCAGAGTTTTTATGAATGTTTCTATTTATTATTATTATTTATTATTTAGTATTTTCTTTCTTATTTATTTAATAGAAGGGTATTGGATAAGTAGAAACGTCCAACTTTCGGTTTTCAATGGATTAACACGTTTTGAAAAGTCCTCATCACGATTGGACCCTTTTTAAAAAATATCTGCTCGTGTGAAGCAGGCACAAAATTTTCTGTACCTTTCTGCATCAGAACAAAATTTATCAGCGATCTAGGAATACTGGACGAAATATGGTATCACGAGATGTATCAGCAATTGATAAAATACGTAAAATTTGCATCTACAAAGAAAATAAATTAAGAATATTAAAGGGAAAAAAAAACAGTAATCTGAAGACAGAATGCAAATACCATTAGTATTCCTTTTATGTCTGACATTTCTGTTCGAGTGTTAATATGCAGCGCTCGCTGCCCTGTTGCAATGTTTCCGATATAGGGTGTGTGATTGAACTTTGTGATCGCTCTAGATCAGGAACTAATTAACAGAATTTCATAAAAACTTAAGTTATTTGTTCCATATTATAAATGCGTGTCTATCAACTTTTGATATAAGTCTCCACGTGGAAGACATGAGAAGACACTTCGAAAATATTTGTACAAAATGTTTAACAAATCTGACTAAAACAAAAGAGCTTTTTTATAATCACTTTTGCATTATGAAGCCATTTTAGACAAAACACTTGTACTTCAATGCTTAGAAAAAAAAAACTGCCAAACATTACTTAAAAATGACTAAATTTACATGATAAAAAAACGCGGAATTTAAAAATATTATAATTAAAATAAAATCATTTTGTTCTCTTTTTAAACTGAAAAAAATTACGAGAAATATTTTTAAACTTCTACACTGGTAAAATGAAGTCAAATTACTATTTACACAATTAAATTTCCAGGCCATCTTGTATATACCATATACTAACTTACCATTTGAATTACAATCGATGAATTTTACGGGGTATGAATAAATTCGAATTTAGTTCGATAACATAGGTCGACATGTAAAATTTTGATTTTATAATTTTGACTGATCTTTATGTTTTTGGTGTGCTGAAACCGAAAATGAAGTCAGTTTTTCTCTATCGCGTATAAATTTTTGCCAATACAGGGTGCCTACCTTCTTCCATTTACTCTTCCACCAATATAATTATATGGTAAGTTTTATAATATGTTTTCGTGATTAATAAATCATGGATACCTATAGTTGTAATAGCGCAGCACTAGTGCGACGTAAGACCATACCAACCAACCAATCTATTGTTATGATGGTATATGTAAGAAATTGTGTCGGTAAGCACCCTGTATTGGTAAAAATCTATACGTGATAGAGAAAAATGGGCTGCATTTTCGGTTTCAGCCCATCAAAAAATATAAAGTTCAGCTAAAATCATCCAATCAAATTTTTTCAACTTCAATTTTAAAGGTCTGTGTAATTTAACATTTTTGTACAGCAATATTTCGACATAATCTTTGTTTGTACTTGTTTTATTCGATCATAAGCCTGATAAATATATTGTATGAATCTGATATGAAATATTTTTTTATTAAGAACAGAACTGATATTGTTTTCGATTACCGGTAAAAACGGTGATGGAGTGGAGTTTAAGGGCAGGTATCTCCCCTAGAGTTCTAAGCGTGGGTGGCATGCTCTACGTAGCGGTCTTTCAAAAGAGTCATAAACCTTTATTTACTTTAGCTTTGGAGAAAACAACAGAAAACTCCGAACGGATTAGCATGAGCGCGACATAAGATCGAACCTAGCACCTGTATAAATCGGTGCTGATTTTTTGATAAAAGCAATGGAATTAAAGAAAAGTTATATGCATTGTACCAAAAAAAACAAAAAAAAAACAAAAAAAAGGCAACATGATTATGGAAAGTTATCGCATAAACATTTTTCAGTCAATCAAGTGAGAATATTAAAATCTTGCTTCAGATATAGGTGTACTGTACGTATATATATAAAATATTTTCAGCATCCTTAAATGTAAACTAAATACATTATGAAAGCACTAATACTTATACAGATAATAAATTATTGTATCATAAATAAAATTGCCTTTAAGTCAAAGTTGTCATAGTTAGGAAGGACAATACTTCTCATCCACACCCCCTAAACAGGTGGAATATTTTGTTCGGAAAACAAAATATATCATTAGAAAACAAATAATAATAATAATATATTTCTTTCTTTCTTTCTTTCTTTTTATTTATGACAGAAGTTTGTATAAATTTAATATATATATATTGCACGTTTTAATGACCAAAATTTTAATTAGCTCAATATATTTATATATTTAAATAGGTTGACACAAGTATGTATCTAACTTTCATACAGCCACATAGACCAAATAGAGGTTAAAAAGCTATCACATTCCTAAAAGACGCCTATAACGCTGGTCTCACGGTTACTCGAAGAAAATTCCTAAAATACTCCAAGAACTCTATTGAAAATGAACGCGTAAACATATACCATAATAGTGGCTTCTTCAAAGTATTGTTAAAAAAAAATCCATCTTTAGCATCTCACCTCCCACCCACATGCATATCGCACACTTTAACCCCCTATTATTCGACTTATACGCCTGGGGGAGTCGATCAACAATATAGAATATTTCCGGTCGCTTGGGGACAAATAAATGATTTTTACATTTTCCACGGTCCTTTTTTTTTAATAGTTCAATACTTTTCATTGAACTTATTTACTCTCGCTTCACAGCCGTTATATCTTTTTCACCGCAATGTCTGCTGATTTCTGTCAACAAAAGTTTATTTCTATTTAATTTGTCTCGTTTTTCAGGCGTGCAGGAATTTGGTCCCATTGATGGAGGCTCTGGGGTTACGAAATAATCCGGTGTTTATTATAGCGTAATAGGATGGAGTGAGTGTATTTTTCGTATGTGTGCTCAAACTCTCATGACCTGTCAGCACCCATGCTTACGGCGTTTCACATTTAGCGATCTGCTTGATAAATTCCTCTTAAATGTGGGGTGACCGTCTAATAAAAATATTTCGTATCAATTTATTTGTGGAAACGGGGGAAGAGAAGGGGAGAAAGTATTTAAACGTTTTCAGACTATTAAAATGTCTTTCCTGTCAGAACTTTTTTCCTTCAGTGTTCAATCCCCCCCCTCCCCCCCACACACATTATTCCAATATTAGAATTGTATGTGTTGGAGAGCTCGAAGTTATAAAAGTTTCATGAATTTTGCCTTTTGTTTTTATTTAGGTCCGTTTTTATATCGAAGCATGAATTTCATTTAAAAACTTGATATGCGTGTGTTTAAAAGTTTTATTATAAAAATTTTTACGAGCGATCAATGCCATAATTTTTCGAGGTACATCCGAATGAAGAGATTTACTTAAATTGTAGAACAAAGTTGAAAAGTGTTCATGACTCAGTTTTCGCTATCTAACTTTGAGCTCTGTTTGACGCCAGTCGGATAGATCAGTTTTAAATAAACCCGAACCAGACCAAAAACTTCTCATCGACCCGAAAACTAACTGACCCAAACCCAGAAGAGATAATTTTGGTGACTCGCACCCGATTTCTTTCTTTATACCCGAACTCGACCCAAAACACACTTTTTTTTTTTTTTTTTTTTTTTTTTTTTTTAACACGAACTTTACCAGAAAAATAGACGAAAAGTAGTAATTCTAATAATTCATCTAAAAATAATGCAAAAATTTAAGTTATAAAATAAAGTAAATTTTCATCGTCACACGGTTGATAAATCACTTTAATAAGAATTAATAATGTAATCTCTATAATAATTTGAAAATCTGAAAAAGTGATATTTTTAAGCATTTATGTCTGTTGTGTACTTCAAGTGTACAAAAATGGGCTTGAAGCTTAATGTTTGAATATAATTATTTAATGCTTATATTCTTAAAATAATAATAATAATAAGAAGAAGAAGAACTTTATATTTCTTTGTTAATTGCTTTTGTCCGATATGTTTGTTTACTTTACTTTAATAATTTGGGTACGCGTATATTTAATCATGGGCATAAGTAATATGTGTACATTAATTAATACAATTGTATAATTATATCAAACAAATTTATGCTTATTAATAACTATAACTGTTTTTTGTTGTGGTTTTCTTTTTTTTTTTTAAGATCTTTTCAAGTTGACCCGACTCGTTGAAAACTAAACCCAACTCACAGGGGAAAAAATCAGTCAGCCTGACCCGAACCCGACCCACAAGATAAAAAAAAAAAAAAAAAGTAGTCGACCCGATTTGAACCCGATGCACGTGTCGGGTAAAATTAGGTTACCCGACCCAATGGAGGACTCTGATCCAATTCCCTTACTCCAACTTTAGGAAGCAAGTTGATATTGCAAAGAAATTTACATACTACAAAGTATACCCTACTGATGAAACACGTACTGACCCTAGATGTGTAACATTTGTAAAATTTAAATTTTAAAATAATCTGATGAATGCGCCTAATATTGATGTAAATGAGGAATTTTTAAGTACAGACAAATATTTTGAATTATATCCTCACTAAAGAAAAAAAAAAAAAAAAATCAATAAATATGCTTAAGTTTTTTTTGTTTTTTTCCCCTTTCTTTTCAGTTTTCTTGAACGTTTTATTTTTAGAAATTTGTTTCTCTCCGAGTAAGTGTGAGATGTACAGTTAAGGCTACACAATACCTTTAAAAAAATTTTTTTTTTGGAGACAGTTACATTAAAAACAATTAATGACTTTGTTCGAGATTATAAAATAAAACAGATTCTGGTAAAAAAAATCACTTTAGCAAGCACCATTTTGTTTTTGTTTTTTTTACTTAAAAATTTTTGAAAATTTTAAAAGCTTTTATACCGTTTTTAATTTTTAATATTTTTTAGTTATTTTAAGTGATTAATATTCATTGGATTATTGGAAACAAAAGTTAGTATGGAATTAAAGATGTAACCTTTATTTAAAAAAAAAAAAAAAAATGTAGCGAAACCTGAAAAAGACACGAAAAATTTGGAAATATTAACTTTGACTTTTTTTTTTTTTTTTTTTTTTTTTTTTAAATAACTATAACCTTCAGACCTAAATCCATACTAATTATTGTAGTACACACACACAGATATATATATATATATATATATATATATAAGTGTCTACAAAAAGTTTCAAGACTATCTGCAACAGAAAAAAAGCCTTAGGGAATAGCAAACACTAACATCAACAAAAATAAAAGTCTAAGAAAAATTCATTTAAAGTGTGTAAAGACATAAAACAAAAATTAAAAATGTTTGTAGAGCTCTAATTTTTTTTATATGTTATTCCCCACTTATAAGATGTACTAAAATATAATTATTTTTATTTAATTAATTATAAGAAGAATTATAAGAATTATAAAAATATTTGCTTCAAAATCAAAACGAAACTAACCACGCCCCCTCAGCTGTCACATTTTGAGACTGACAACAATCAGAAAAGTTCAAATATCTTTAAAACTATTTGGATTTCAGATCTACAATTTGGAGTCAAGATTCACAACCGTATGGACCACTGAAAAATGCAATTTAAAAAAATTCGATATTTTTGTCATTTTTAGGGTACTGTGTAGCCTTAAGATTCACTACAACTCATTTAAAATATTGCATTAAACATTTCTGGTACGAAAATATTTAAAATTCAGTTTATTGCTGATATATTGTCTCCTTTTAGATATTTGTGGCCGAGAAGTTCTGCTTCTAAAATGGGTTGAGGGAAAGTGCCGGGTTTAATGCCATATCACGCTCGCCGAAATTGGAAGTTCAAAGTCGAGTCTTTTAAAGTTTTCTACGAAACTCGCATAAATATGGGCTAGGGCTCCTTAAAAGTGCTCCTTAAAGAGGGCATTCCACCCAGATCTAGGACCTAAATGCAGTCAATTCCCCACAAACATGAGTCGTTGGTCCATCAGCGAATGGTTCGCGCGGTTGGCAGTTGGTTAGTTGCAGTTGGCCCAACGTTATTTTTTTGTCTTCTCCGTTAGCATTATATTTGTTAAGGCAGTTGCGCTTGGCCCAAAATAATGGACAAAGTTATGAGTCCAACAGTTATTAATGTGTTAAATTTGCATAGAATGACTCATTTCTAACTATTACGTAACTTCAAAGAAAATATATAATTTTATTCTACACATTAAAATATCGTCAAGGATGTTGATTATTCGCAAGAATGAACAAAAATAGCAAATAATAATTACCAAAATGTATTAACGGGGATTAACAGCTATGAGGTGCCGCTCACCACTCCAGGAGTGGTGTCGAGCGCTTCTAGCTATGCTAGGCCCACCAAAATGTATTGCCAAAGTAAAATACTGCGTATGGGTAGACGGTTTGCTAACAATTTTACCACCAATCTAGCCAACGGCTATTTATAACCACTGGCCAATGAAAAACTCACTGTTGTTTCAACACTGGCCCATATAAATTATGTTTGTGGGGTTGACCGTAACCCCAAACTCCTTTTAAATATTTACAGATGATTAACAATATGTGCTTTCTTTATACAGAAAAAAAAGTATAAAAAATAAATAAATAAAAATAAATAAAGCACTCCTAAAATGTTAAGATTTTTTTTTTTTTTTTTTTTTTTTTGGTTAGTTCTATAGTTTTAAGTTATGTCACTTTTTCTCCCTGAAATGCGATATATATGTTATTCATATTTTTATATTCAAAACGGTATAAAAACAACTACCGGCTTGTGTACAGGAGCTCACAAAAGATTTCGGATTCATTAGGATCTTTGAGAAGTATTTCTGTAAAATGCTTCTATATTCCTATTTTAATATCTTTAATCTCTCCTTCACTTAATGAAAAAAAAAAAAAAAAAAAAAAAAAAAAAATCCAGAAAAAACGTGTTTTTTATAGAATAGCGTATCATAACATTAATGACTGATTACAGGTACTCTCAAATTATTCAGGTGTATATGTGTAGGCTTTAAGGCTGTCTATCTGCACGTGGGTCCTATAAGCCTGGGTGATATGCCCTCCGCGTAGGTAGTCTTTGTAAGGGGTCCTAGCCCATATTCATGTAAGTTTCGGATGAAACTACGGAAATCTCCGAACGGCAGGCCGATTCACGCGACCTGGATTCAAATCGGCACTTCCCATCTATTAGCTTCGAGAACAAAACCTCTCGGCCACTAATAGTGTACAAAATTATTCAATTATATTAATAAATAAAAGTAAAATTGCTCAACGTGCATTTTCATTTGTGTCATTAAAAATAATGTAGGTTAGAATGGCATCACGTAGATAAAATAATTAAACGTATTATTAACTTTGTATTAAACGATGTAATGAGCAAGTATAACTGGAAAGTGTTTTATTTTCTAATCGAATCGCGTATTTTTTTTTTTTTTTTTTCCTTT
Source organism: Salticus scenicus (assembly GCA_963930645.1). Lineage (NCBI taxonomy): Eukaryota > Metazoa > Arthropoda > Arachnida > Araneae > Salticidae > Salticus > Salticus scenicus. The sequence goes on from CAWVNO010002025.1 coordinate 166,653, forward strand.
TCTTTAGCTTTTGAATAACAATTACAGCAGCTAGAAATGATTTGTCGTACTGGCAACGCCTGTCTGCTAACCAAATATGCAAAAAAGTAAAGAAAATAAACGTTTTAAAATTAGTTTTACAACTACTTCCAGGACTTTTTAGCCTCAACTACATTTAAAAGAAATTTTTTCTCTCCTTAGCTCTTTAAAAATGGTTCCGTAATGTCTTCATTGTGAGTTAGATTTGTTATTTTACGAACCAAAAAACACGGGAGAATATCTTTTTTCGTTTGAGCTCTAAAACAATCGCAATGGTATTTTTTTTTTTCTTCTTCTCTGAGAATATTACTTTTCTTTGAAAATTATTTCAACACAACGATTTTAAAGATTGATATATTTACTACGATCTTTCTTAACTATATAAGCAAATGTGAAAGTTTTTCTCCATTTCTATTTTCCTTTCTCTTTTATGCACCATCGCTTTTTAAAAGGTAACTTGGAATGAATTTAGGAACAAAAAATGTCATTACGTTCCTCCTTGTTTTTTTTTTTTTTTTTTTTTTTTTTTCTACAGTTTAGCAGATTGTTAATAAATATACACAAAGCACATTTTAGAATTATAAAAAGAGTTTTTTAGATAATACGAGTACTACGTAAATATAAAACATAATACTTAAAATAACATAACATAAAAAAAAAAGATTATGCATTGAATATATCGAAATTTTGTATATGGAAAAGGCTTAATGTTTCATAAATACTGCTGATAGGGTAATAAATTACTTTACGAATTATTATTTATGTATTTTTGGAAAGATTTAATGCTTTTCGATCAATAGGCTCTCTGACATGCATAATCTCACGAACTAGAGAAGTCGTATCGTAAGTAGTCCCTTCCTAAAATAATTATGTGTGTATTTACTAAATTTAAAAGGCGTGGATCCTGGATGCAAAGTTTTTCTTTAAAACCATACGAATTTAACTTATTCATGGTTAAATATTCTGATTATGTATTTAAAAAAAAAAAAAAAAAAAAAAAAATCAACAGGGCAGTCATTGGGGACTACCGATAGAAGTGAAAACTAAGTAACTTGTAAATTGTATCGTCGAGCTATTAGATTATAATTTCTGAATTATTTTTGGTTTGTAAAGAAGTGTTAATATTGTAATATGACTAAAATAATTTTCTTTTTTTTATTATTTATTTGAAAATTAATATTGAAAGCAAAAAGAAGAATATAACAGTCTGTATAAAAACACGTGCTTGTACTTTGTGAACTATGTATATACTGTGGAAAAAGTAAATACATACATAAGAGTATAGAACTAGAAAGAGACAGATGCCAGTAGCCAGTATACTACTCGTATTAGTATATATTTTATACATATATATATGTATATGAGGCATGCCGCGCCGTGCGCTACCTATATGGATATATATGTAGAGAGATATACTCTTTGTATATATATAATGTATACTAATAACGCACGGAGGTCTATCTATGTACATATATACACAGTATACATAAAGCTCATGGAAAGCGTTCGGTGACGATGACGCAAGTTCCATGATTTTTGTTCACCCAAAAAGTGCTCAACGCGCCTAAAGAAGTTTTCACTTCAAAGCGTTCGGTGACGATGACGCGAGTTCCATGATTTTTGTTCACCCAAAAAGTGCTCAACGCGCCTAAAGAAGTTTTCACTTAAAAAAAAAAAAAAAAAAAAAAAAGAACGAAATTTTAATGCTAAACGTACCATATTCTATTGAAAACTTTTTCTGCCATATGAATAATAAATGTTTGTTTCATTATGATTTGTGCAGCACAAATATCGTATTGATTATTGCTGGATGAAATTATGTGAATCATAGAAAGTCCCGGTTCGATAATTTCCTTCAAAATGGCCGTGAAGAAACACTCCTGAATGACAATTTAAAAAAATGCTTTTTATTTAGCGATCCAAAAGAGCTGTAAGGCAACATCGGGAAAAATATAGTGGCATGATAATCAATTTAAATAACAGTACATTCTGTTTGGGAACCGCAAAAACGGAGAGAGAGAGAGCGATTTTAATCCTCTGTTAAGAGATGCTTTCTTGACAGTTATCAGTGAGAGAGTGTCCAAATTTTTAGCCAAAATCGAAAATTATGAACATGTTGGCACACAATATTTCGCCGCAAAGATCGCCCAAACAGCGGTTTCTTTAGATCCATTGGATATTCATTTAGTTAATAATTTTTGAATGCAGAGAGCAGGTTTACCATATTACATTAACCCGAGTCTTATACCAAGCTTTAGTTATGAGAACTAAAAACCACATACGGCAAATAATACATAGGAAAGAAATGTAATTAATTCTTTTTCAAGGATAATTTTGAGAAACAGATTAAAAGTATGTTAGCCGTTAAACTTTGATTTACGCAGAAAATAAGAATGGCCATGTGGCTTTTAACACCGAAAATTTAATAGAACATCGTAATTATATCGCTATTATTAAAACAGTGTCAACTACGTCGCTTCGTAACAAATTTGCAAGGTGAGAATTTTGCAATTTCGATGACGTAAATTTTGCAAGTTTTTTGCAAATACAGTCGGCAGCAAAAATAACAGAGCACTAGCGAAAATTCCTATGTAAAAAAAGTACACTTAATGCAGATTTGTTAAATGAATCCTTATCGAATCCTGTTCTTAGTCAGTCTAAGCACATGATTCGACAATGGTTTATTTAACAAAACAGTGTTAAGTGTGCTTTTTTTTTAACGTAGGAATTTTTGCTAGTGCTCGGATACTTTTGCTGCCGACTGTAGCCATACATTTGGAACGCTTGCAAACGGCTTTGCAACCGGAAGAGTTTCATTTGTATGTACCCCTAAGCTAGCTATTTATTTAAAGAAATTCGTGATATAATCAAGATGTTACGGTTAATTTTTCTGTAATCGTGAGTTTATGCGTGAAACTGTTTTTATTTTTCAAACGTAAACACGTTTTACACGTACCTATATATTTCATATTTTTAAATTTACCTTATGTTTTCACTATTTCTTCTTATGTCATAAGAATAATAGAAGTTGTAACTAGTATCGTTTATGATTTCAATCAAAAAAGTTAGTCATGTATAATTTCTCATGACAGTAATTTCACTTAAAGAGGATTTTGAAATATATTCAATGGAATGACGAAATATCACCCTTTTTCTGAATATGGCGTGCTGTTTAGAATATATACTTCGCTGTTTTTGTGTGAATGTAACGGATAGGTAAGATAGATACTATTTCTCATATTCACTAAATCTATATTGCTTACAAGTTTTCGTAGCAAACGTTTTCTCAGATTATTTTTAAAGGAAAGTTAAGTTGAAGCAGTTTATTTGGATAAAATTAACTTATCAAGTATTAATTTTAAAATGACGTTTTCTTATAGAATAAATCGTCAACTCTGGCACCTTGGCTGTTTTCTGCTGTTCTGTAGGTATAACTTTAGTGGGAATAGCTTTAGTGTAGGATAGAATCCTCTTGGCGAAATTTGAAATTTAGCACTGAAGTAACTCGGACGGTCCTCGCAAAGGTCTTTAGTTACAGAATTGAGATAGCCATTATAATTTATCGCCAAAATAGCAACGAAAATTTAAAAGTTACAAGGGGGTCCTGTACTAAAGTGGTACAGTTTTACTGAAGAACCCCCTTGGTTAATTAAAGAGACTATTCGAGCTAATTTGACGCCAAATTTTTTTGTCGCTTAGCGATTTTTTTTTTTTTTTTTTTGAGGGGGGGGGGGGAGGAATAAAATATTTTTGTACCTGTTTTGATTATACTTTTTATTATTGTAATTTTTAGTTAATTTATGGTAATATTTCATACATTGTTTATATTTCTTTGCGTATGGCTAAGTTTAAAATGGCGCTTGCAAAAGTAAAGATGCAATTTCTGAAAATGTGTTTTTCTATAAAATGATCTAGTCAGACACATTGTAAACAGATAATTTATATGATTATTGTTAATGTTTAGCATTTTGCAGTATGATAATTTATATTTTTAATGCGCGGCTGAAGTTAAAATGGCTGTCGCCATCGTGGAAACAATCCTTGGCGAAAAGTATTGGAGCTTCTTTAGCGCCAAATTTCAAAACTCACCAAGCTATATTAAAACTTCCCACCATTTGATTATTGCAACAATTTTGGCAATGTTTTATTCGGAACAACTATAGTATCTCCCCACAGCTGAATTTCGCGATTTATTTTTGGCGATTATGGCTAAATCATAAATCATAAGCTAAATTATAAATCATAAATCCAAAATAAACAGCATGCAGGCTGCCATATTATATCGCAAATAGTCCAGAACGACATCGTTATCGTTCAAATCGGCGCCAAAGAAAAATCGCCAAATTCAGCTGTGGAGAGACACTATAGTCGTACTTTTTATTTTACTTTACTTTATGGAGAATAATAAAGACTTTTAATGTAAAATGTAAGGTGCTAAACTGAGTAATAAATGGTAAATATAACAAAGTCATAGGCTAACTTTGGCGGAAATTTTATACAACTGGTTTTTATTTTTTATATTCAAAAAGAAAAAGCTGTTGTATATTTTACATTATTAAGTAGGCAATGAAATTGAAATAAAAGAATATATTACAGGCAAAATTGCAATTTACATCCTGTGTGGCAGGTTCTTAAAAAAAAAAAAAAAAAAAAAAAAAAAAAAAAAATCTTACCATATTTTGCGCATTATCATGCCTTCCATGCGACAAAGTATATGAGGTGAACAAGATTTGAAATGTTATCTCCAAAAAATAGTATTAACAATATTTCTTTCCAGTTAAATTCCCTAAACTGCATTCCAATCTGAATAAACTTTATTGAACTCTGGAACAACTTTTAAAATTACCTCAAAATTCCCCCCCCCCCCCTTGCCTGTGCTTCATAAAAATTAATACAAAGAAGCCACCTAATCACATGCTCAGCCAGAAAGCATTCCAAGCTTTAGTTTTTAAAGAATGATTCCAAAAAATTTTAATTTTTTTTTAATTTTTTACTGGCCCTCCTTTTGCTTTCGGGGTAAAATTTTAATTGAAATATGAGGTATGACATGTTCAGTATAACATGTTCAGTATACTCTTGAAGTTTCAAGATGATTTGTTCAGTGCCTTTTGAGATATTTGACAAAACGTTTGAAAGTGTCAAGGTAGTCATAATTTGGTCAGACAGTGTATCTCATATTTATAAGGTGGGTGTTTTCTAATCATTGTTCTAAAAACATAGTTATGTTCCTTAATCAATCCTATTAGTGGTCCGCAGGATTTTAAAATGATTCTAGTGGTCCGTGAAGTCTAAAAGGTTGAAGACCGCTGGTCTAGGTCTAGAGCACAAAATTGACTCTTTCATTATTACTTTCTTCTATATTCAATAGAAGAAAGTATTGGATTCGTAAAAATTTTCCACCTAGGATTTTTGATGGATTTACACGTTTTGAGAGCTGTAGAACATGATTTGACCCTTTTTAGAAAATGTCTGTGTGTGACAAAATTTTGTGGCAACTGTATCTCAGGAACTACTGCACAGAATTTCATACAAATTGGTATGTAGTTGCAGCTTGACATAAAGGAGTGCCTGTCAACTTTTGGTAAAAATTGTCTTATAGGTTGCGTTGCCATCCCGCTTTTTCTAAATTTTTCATGGTGATATAGGATAAAATTTCGTATAAATGTGCATAAAGAGAATTATTTTTTAGTAATCATTATGAAAATTACAAGAAATATTTATAATAGAAATAATCAGCTGGAATTTTTTTTTTTTGTATGTATAGGAGTCTCGCCACACCTCCTGGGGGGGGGGATCCCCCTCGAGGGGAGTAAATTTTCATGATGGGTATCTTTCAAAAGAGCTCGCCAATACTTTTAAAACGAATGGTTGAACCATCGATCTGTGATAATTTAAAATAAAGTTATCGATTTTTTTCATTTTTTACAGAAGTTTTTTTTTTTTTTTTTTTTTTTAAATGTAATATTGTCAATAAAATTGACTTTTTTTTTTTTACTTTCTTCTATATGTAATATAGAGAAAGTATTGGATTCGTAAAAATTTTCGACCTCGGGTTTTTGATGAATTTACACGTTTTGAGAGCTGTAGAACACGATTTGACCATTTTTAGAAAATGTCTGTCTGTCTGTGTGTGTGTGTGTGACAAAATTTTGTGGCAACTGTATCTCAAGAACTACTGCACAGAATTTCATACAAATTGGTATGTAGTTGTACCTTGACATAAATTAGTGCCTATCAACTTTTGGTAAAAATTGTCTTACAGGTTGCGTTGCCATTCCGCTTTTTCTAAATTTTTAAGATGGTGATATAGGACAAAATTTTGTATAAATGTGCATAAAGAGAATTGTTTTATAGTAATCATTGTGAAATTTACAAGAATTATTTAAAATAGAGATAGTAAACTGGGAAAAAAATTTTGTATGCGTAGGAGCCTCGCCACCCCCCTCGAGGGGAGTAAATTTTCAAGATGGGTATCTTTCGAAAAGTCTCGTCAATACCTTTAAAACGAATGGTTGAACTATAAATATGTGGTAATTTAAAACAAAGTTATCGATTTTTTTTACTTTTAACGAAAAAAAAAAAATGAAAAAAATCGTTTATTTTTTTTTTTTTTTAAATATTGTTACTGCGTGAATTTGTATAGGAAAATACAGAAGAAAGTCTTGTGGTGGCCACAACATACTAGTTTTTTTTTTTTTTTTTTTTGGGATACTTAGTGTTATACTAATTCTCTAATATGGAAATTGTCTGCATTATCATGGAAGATATTTTTTTTTAAATAATAATTTTAATAAATTATTTTTAGAGTAAATTTGTATAGGAAAATATAGAAAAAAGTCATTTAGTGGCCACAACATACTAGTTTAACGTTGTACTTCTCTCAAATGAAAATCGTTTACATTCATCATGGGAAAATAATTTTAATAATAATTTCATTGAATAATTTTTACTGCGGGAATTTGAATAGGGGAAATATGAACTAGAGATGATCAAAACGAACTAGTTGAGCTTTGGAACAGAAGGTAAAAATGAATTTTTCCGACAGTCAAATACTTTTTCAGTCAGATTACAGGTACTGGGTTCTATTCCTGATTCAGGCATGGATGTTCTAATGGTTCGGAATTTACTTTTTGCTAGACACTGGTCTAATGAGCCTGCATGTACAAAAAATAACCATGAACAAGCGATATTACGAACCAAAGTTAAAGAAATTTGTCTATTTGCAGTTTCAAAAATTTCATCCTAATTAAAGGCCAAAAGGGAAAATAAAATCAATCGGGCTATCGGTTAATAAGCCAATTGGTGTGTTTTTACTGAGTTTTGAAAAGGAAAATCTACTTATAGCAAAATACTTTTTTCTGCGAGATTTGCAGGTGTCTGGTGTGGCATCATGGTGTGTTTGGTGCCAGGCATGGATGTTTGTATTGTTTTAGAATCTACTTTCAGCTATAACTCCAGGTTAAATGAGCCTTAATGTGCAAAAAACAACCGCAGAGCGAGCGATGCTTCAAACCATACAAACTAATGTCTTTTTTCAGTTATAAAAATTTCGCCAGAATTAAAGTCGTAAAAGGAAAAAAAAAAAAAAAAAAAAAAAATCCAGTCGGGTTATCTGTCAGTAAGCCGATTCTAGTGTTTTTATTGAGATTCGGATAACTTATGTCAAAAAGCAATTTTTCCTATGACCAAACACTTTTATCGTAGACCTATTTAAAGCTTGAAAATTTTCATCAGAAATATAAGCCAAAGGGTAAGGGAGGAGAAGGAGGAAATCGAGTTATTTCTGGATAGAAAAACTCGATTATTCTTATTCAGTCTTCGAGTCCAAGACAAAAAAGAAATTGTTTCAACGAAAAAATAGTTTTTCAGTCGTTCAATTTGTCGTTTAAAAATTTTTATACAAAATAAAGACCAATTTTAAAAAGATCAATCACGTAATCTGTCAGCAGGCCGACTGGAGTGCTTTAATTAAGGTTTGGAGTTCAAATCAAAAAACGATTTTTCTGATGACCGTATACTTTTACAATCGGCCTACTTGTATTTTTTTTTTTTTTTTTTTTTCAGAAATGAAAACCATCTAGGCGAAAAAAAAAAGTCATTCGAGGTATTTCTGGATAGACCAATTAGAATATTTTTATTCAGCTTTAGTTACTCCAAATAATTTTTCAGTCTGCTTATTTGTAGTTTGAATACTTTCATAAAAATAAAGCCCAAGTGGAAAAAAAACTAATCGGGTGTATGTATAAGCCAATTATTATTATTATTTTTTTTTTTTTTACGTTGAACTTAGGAGGTGAAAACAGAACAAAATTCGCCCGACAGCCGAATGGACCACTCTATTCTCGGTCAAAAAATGTATAAGTAAGATTAAAAGAAAAATACATTTGACTGGTGAATAAATCTCTTTTTTATTCTGGTTCTAAAGTTCAATGAAGGCACTCCAGTCGGATTACCAACAGAGTTTTTCAATCGACTAGCAGGGTTATTTGCATTTTTGTTTCATCTGATTTAAAGGCCAAGTGAGAAAAAAGAAATGACCCGTTAATAGGCCAATTAAATAAAGTGTCTTTGGTGGGCTTTAGAATGGTCAAAAATAAATTTGTTCACAGGTCAAAAACTTTATTAAATTGACCTATTTTCTGTTTAAAATAAGTTCATTAGAAATAAGACTGAAGAAAGAAATCACATTTGGTGTATCTGTCGATAAGCCAACTGGAGTATTTTCTTCAACTTTAGGGGGCAGCCTGCCCTATTGCTCCCCAGTCGCATCCTTATATGAAGCAGATATAGAATACCAAATTTGCCCTTCCTTCTGTTATTTGTTCTTGAGATATGCTGATAAGACATAGACAGACCAACCGCTAAAATTAGATTTTCGGATTCAGGAGACCTCAAAACATATTAATGTAACAAAAACTCAATTTCAAAAACAGGACCCAAAAGAATACTTTCTCAATCATGTATATAGGTTAAAGAAAGTAAAAAGAATAGTATTTAAAGATTTCTAAATTGTATTTTCAGGCAATGTTTATCTAAAATACTGGAATTTTCTTTTTCTTTTTGCAGTGACAGTGAAGACGAAATACTCAACTTACTACCTGAGAGAGAAATTTCATCTCTGAGCTCAGATCAAAATGATGAAACTGCAAGAACCTCCAAAAATATGAAGTCAAAAGTAGATAAATATGATGAAAGCTTAGATAAAGTTCCCGATGAGACAGAGGTAGTAGAACCTTTGTACTAAAAGAAGTATCCTCACACCTCTAGGTACACCAGCAGTGATGACTGAATTCTCTGAAACTAAAGGACACTTATTCCCTTTTTAGAAGAAAATCAATGTCGCAAATTTAAATCAAGTAAAGTTTAATTTAATGCCCTGAAATATTGTAGGTTTTTTTTTAATGTTTAGAACGGTACTTTTATAATGTATGATCAGTCATTAAAAGTTTTATATTTAGATTATACACTTCTATTTAAATTATTGTTGCTGAATTACTGATCTGTTTGTATCAAACTTATCTTTGAGATCTTACTGTTTTTTGATACTGTTCACTTTTAATAAACAATGTTGAAGATTCCTTTTTAGTATGAAGTGTGAACTGTGTAATGTCATTTGTAAATAAATGCTTTTATTCTGAAAAATTCTTGTGTGTTTATAACGTGGATTTGAGTGAATGTTTCAGAACATAATTTACAAGGAAACATTCAAAAGGTGTCGTCTTCAAACAATATTGAAAAAAATATATGCGATTCTACTCTTCATAAAACAACAGGAAGGGAAAAAATTATCGGCTGAAATGAATTACAGCGACCACAAAAAATTATCAAAATGAAGCCTATTTGGCGATTGAGTGCTGTTAGGCGATAAGTTCGCTAGCACCGAGATTGCCGTGTACGAACAGAACTGTGTTTTGCTTCCCCGCCGAGTACTCAAAATCAATCGCCTAACAGTATGAAATCGCTAAAAATGCTTAATTTTGATCATTTTTTGTGCTCTCTGTAATTCATTTCAGCCGATATTTTTTTCATTTTCTGGTGTTTTATGAAGAATAGAATCATATATATATTTAAATATTTTTTGAAGACGACGCCTTTTGAAAGTTTCCTTGTTAGTATAGTGTGACCACGTTTCCTAAAACTAGCAGTGAGGAACAGTCCAAAAGCTTGAAGGGGTGCCAGACTGACAGACAGCTTTGGATTTGGAAAACATCCAAGAATTCGGCGCTCTCTTATCGCTTATTTTTTCTGAATCCCATGACTATCTCCCCTATTTTAACACTGGATTCGTGGAGTCAGCGCTTGCGCAGAGGTTTCCATCGTCTCAAAAAAAGTGGCCGAAGAATATTCAAAGAGAGGATATGACAACTTTGATTAGATAAATTTTCGTACAGACAAATGTGATGTAAAGCTTGATTAGACAAATCCATCTAATAAATCTCCTATTTATTTTTATAACAGCCGTTTATGAAAATTTCAAAATGAATTCAAGAGCATTTTCTTAAAGCGTTTTCAGTTGTGTGTCAGAGCTAGACGTAATTGTCAGTTCAATGTCGTATTTCGAGGAGATTTTCTTTTTAAATCCTTTTATCCTACCGCTTTATGAAACAGACAAAAATTGTGTTTGAAACATATTTTTTTTTAGTCACCTAAGAGTTTTTTTTTTTTTTTTAATGATACTATATGCAATAAAAAATGTGCCTGTCACCTCATCCTAGTAATGAATGAGGATTTTGTGAGGTGGTAATTTAGTGTACCACTGGTACATAAAGGTCGAAAAAGGTATTAGTGGGGAAGACTTTTTTTTTTTCCTGAGACTGAGAGTATAGATTCTTGAGGTAATATAGGAATTAATTATAACACGAGAAGTTCGTGAACAATACCAAGCAAAAACAGCGAGAGAGTTCTATAAAATCCTTTCTGGACCAAAAACGGCTAATGTAGCGTCTAGTTGCTTCTTGTGAGATTATAATGAGGTATATACAGTTCTTATCTATATATTAACCCTATAAGCGTTAAGCCCGTCTTTTTCCGTCAAGCATAGTCAAAACAAATGGCTGGTATGGCTAAATTTTGAAATATATGTTGCTTGTTTCGATAAAATAAGATTAATAAACATGTATAGAGTATTGTATTAAATTTCCATAGTCATACTGTGCATAGTATTAATGTTATGAATCATTAAACAGATATACCGAAAAACGGCTAACGCTGAAAGGGTTAATAGGCAAGCATAAAATTTGTAGTCCCTTTTTAACATATTAATTATGGGAATAGAGGGCTGAAAATGGTATCATTCGAAAGGTATGGTTAGCCAGATGCTGCGAATACAAATTTATTTTCTTACGATGTCAAAAAGGTATTTAAAAATACATTTATCTTTTATGCATTTTTCCCCATTTTTCCCTTTCATACACGTATTCCTTTACATTAAAAAGTACCTAAAAGTGGAAAATTGTTAAATCTGGCAATTTCATGACTCAAATAAAACCATAGACACAGTAATTTGTATAATGTAGCATCACTATACGCAAGCGAAGTGAAGACGTCCCTTGAATTGTGAAAATCATTGTATAGCTGCGCCACCTTTTGAGAAATTGACATAAAAAGTTGATAAAGACTAGGTTATGTCAAGGTGCATCTACATATAAATTTATATGCAATTCTCTGCAGTAGTTCCTGACATATATAGCATTCCCTTAAATTGTGGAAATCGCTAGAGACCCTGTATAATATAGGTTCCTAATATATGGTCTCCAAAAATCGCTGTATAGCAGCGCCATCTCTTGTTCGATGGGCACCAAAAGTTGATAGGCACTAATTGTCCTACACATACAGAGACATAGACTAATATTTTCTAAAAATAGTCAAATCGTGTTCTGGAACTTTCAATACGTGCAAATTCATCAAAAACTGGAAGTCGAAAATTTTTACGAATCTAATACTTTCTTCTATTGAATATAGAAGAAAGTAAAAAAAAAAAAGTTGTAAATTGCGAAACCTTTTCAATTTCCAGAATGTAAATGCGAGGTTATACTGTATTTCTTTAATTTATATATTAACAACAGTCAAGAAAGATTTATAATACTTTTCTAATTTTCATACAATTTCTACAAAAGATACAAATTAGTTTCGTTGAAGAAAAGAAAACAGATCCAGATACAAATACGGATATATTTTTCTATCGAAAATCCACGCATACGAATAGGGAGCTCCGATACATGTGTAAAATGTTTAAATTAGTCACAGAGTCGACCCGACCCGATGCAGGACTCTAAAAATGGCGGATATCTTAAGTTGACTAAGTATATCTTAAGTTAAGTATGACTAAAAATAAAAGATCGTGAAGCTGAACATATTACAGATATTAAACAGAACCGTTCCTCTACCTCGTTACCGCGAATTCACACAACTAACCCCATTAATCTTAATACAATAACCACTACAAAAATAGCCCTCTATAATTCCCATCAATATGCATTAAAACGTGAAGCCCTAGAAATACTAACAACTAACACCGCAGTAAACGGCCAAGAGCATGGTACTATTCCGGAAGATTGGCAACACCTAATACACAAGAACAAACGAAGATGACGTGCGTAAAGAAGAATATAAATGGAAGTCCAGTGATGATGGTCATTGCAGCAACCTTGACATCTGAAGATGACCGCGAAAGTATATAGCGAGTCGAAATATATCATATCATGCTGCAACTAAAAGGATTTTATGTAAGGTATTTCAAAAGCTTTTAAATCATCTTGGATTAGTTCACTGAGCAACTTTCTCACCCATTTTGATCCACATGGCGACCACTTAATTTTTCAACACGATGACTTTTGGAGATTTTGTATTAATTCGAACTAAATTTGTAGAGTAGACCTATCTCACAAATGCATTTGATATATTTGTCAACTTGACCCGCCATCTTGCTTCCAAGTGCCGGCCATTTGAAATTCACATGAAAAGGTATTTATGAACCGATTCGTTTAAAACTCCATATGTACATAGCCTACATCAATATTTCTACCAAGTCTATCAATAATTTATAGTCGCCATTTTAACACAAAATGACGGCTAGTTGATAAGGAAAAAGAAATAAACCTACCCTTTCCGAATGATCCGGAAGGACTTTTTTAAATTAATATTTATCGAGTCATGATCTCAGTCTTTATGCTGTTTATAAAAAATGTAAGTTGATGATAAAAATACGCAATCAAACTAAAAATATATATATGAAAAATGTGGATGTGTGCTTCAATAATTTTGTTGCTGACTGTAGATACTAACGTTGAATTTAAACATCGGTTGCTATCGGAAACTAACATAGCATTTTATTAGACGTTAGTTATGTACTCTACCAATCAATTTCGGAAATTTTACATATTAATTCTTGTTTTTTAGATTTTTGTACTTAAGTGGTCCATTACTGGCAAATAACCCTACTAATGTCTTCTTTTACCCACGATTTTCATTCATTAACGTATTAGGGATAGTGCAAGTAGGAAAAACGCCGTTGAGTGTAGTGGAAACTCCAACTGAGGTTCATGTGCGAATTCGTTTCTTTATGTGGGAACATAGTGCGCCCGGGTAAGAAGCTACCGCGAGGATTAAGGAATGAAATTCAGCCTTTTACACTCAGAGACCCAGACCGTCGTCAATCGCCCATAATGTAGTGCTAAGGTGAAGAAAAGCCCTCAACTTTAACCTCAACCGCACGCTCTTTTTCTACTTATTCTAACAACCCTAAAAATTTCGATGCAAGATTGCCGTACTTTGGCTACAATCGCACTTTTGGCAAATTCTGGTGAGGAATTTCAGAGATTTAAAAACTTTCTACGAAACTTCTCAATTGAGATTTCTGTAGAAATCAACAAAAATTGCACAAAACCTATAAATATCCACAGGGATCTGAGAGCAGATATATTTTAGCTTCAAACAGAGATATTAATCTGTTATTAAGGTACTTATGAGGATTGCCTTGCTTACGTAACTTTGTGAAATGCCTGTAGTAATGTTATTTCATATTTAAGACTCCGATACAGTATTATGTGTATGCTTGCGGCACAGAGAAAAAATTGGCATTTGTAGCGGCGTGTGCATGAAGCTGTATTTCAACCTTGGACCTCAGGATTAGAAATCAAATGACATAAATCTGCAGAAATGGTTAACCCATTGTCCATCTGTTAGCTCTGTACCCGAGAAGTGGCGTCGCTGCAGTACTCGCCTCTTCTCAGTGAGTAAGAAGTTGTACGAGCGATCTTACAATAGTGGTTAACAGATTGTGCTGTCAGTTGTCCGCCTGTAAAGCTGTGCAGCGTGAGAGACTTTATGCTGTGAATGCGGCTGAAAAGGTGTCTGGTGCTGGCGTCTATTCGCCCCGATGTAAGTTGTTTGTATCATTTTTGTTCGCATGTCCGTGGTCACCAATTCTTGTGGCGTGTGCTATGGAACAGTTGAGACAACAGCCCCAGCAGCTATATGTCTCAATGCATACCCCCTACAACAACAAACGTTGTGGCGTGTGAGTGAAGCTGTTTTTAGACCGTATTTGAACCTGGAACTTCAGGATTAGAAATCAAATGATATAACTCTGTTCATAAAGTTAACCTATATTCCATCAGTAAGCTCTGATAATCTAGAGAAATGACGACTATGGCGTCGCTATAATCTAAAGGAAAACAGCTAAAATTCGCAAAAAACTTGTAAATAGCGTGTCTTTCGGCTGTTTTGGCGTTTGCTTCTATAAACTTTAAATCGGTTAAACAAAACTTATTAACAGAGCTCACGTAATAATATTTATAGTTTAATCGATCGTTGTATATGAAAATCATATAATGTTTACTGTAGATATGTATTAATAAACAAATGAAGCGCGAAAATGAAATAATACCAGCAAAATGATTCGATATTATCCTAAAAGCATTTTATAAGAATTAAAAAACATCTTCATTGGAAGATAGCAAAGACAAATTATTTTTTAAAAATATTAACATACTCCAAATTTTATTCTTTTCACTACATTTTAGACAACAATTTTATAATTACTTTCTACAGAGACTGTACAGAAAATACATATTTATAATTTTTACAAGATATAAGCTGAATATGAGTATAATTAATTGCAAATTTTTAACTGATTTACACAATATTTACCACTTGAATAACATCACAGATTGTAATACACATAGAGCACTGAAGCTTAAAAACAAATCGGAAGCGATAGTAGCACCACTAGGAGAAACATAAGAAACTAAAAATTTTCAAATGTTAAAGTCTATATACAAAGCACATTGGATCAAAAATCAGTTTATGGATTTCGTGAGAAACAGTAGCTTAGTAGGCTCTTTTTCACTAAATACTTGCCATTTCTTAGTTTGACTTATTATACAAAAAGTATTAAAAAAAAAAAAAAAATGGTGATGCATATTTTCAAAAGTTAATTGCTTAATATTGAGTACTCGCTTTTTAAAAATAAATTGCATTTAAACTTGTTCAAGCCATTCAAACTTGTTAAACCATAACGAATATGAAATCATGCCACAAGATAAAATGAAAGGATACCAGCAAAATAAGCAGAGAAAAGACCTATTATAAGAGTGGACGGAGCATTCCATTATTAAGGGAATATAAGAAAAGGTGCAAAGAGGAAACCATGTGAATGTTGAAAAAGGTTACTATAAAGCAGATTCCGAAGAAGATTTGAGCTATAGGAAAAGGGACCGCAACAAACTCCAGGTATAATAAGCAGTCGCAATAACTAAAGGAAAAATAAACTGTAGACCGTGACGAAGAAAAACTATTAATTTTGCAGCAAACATCTTTATTAAGCAGCATGGAAATCAAACAAGTTTGTTTATGAAAGGTATTTTAAAAAATCTATTATTAAGTCTAATAGACATACAGAGGGTTAGATGAGAGAGAGAGAGGGCTTTGCGATTACGTGTTCTTACGTCTAGATTGTAGAGCGAATTCTTGAAGTTGATTCTATTGCCACTCAGATCAGACTGTTGAATTACGCCAAGAATTTTGAAAAAGTGCCAAATTTATAGCCAAAGATATTCCTTTGTTTGTAGAATAATTTAATGTAAATATTTTGAACTTAGCACGACCGTTAAAGAACTAACGCCAATCCTCAATGCCAAACTTTATCGCCAGAAGGCCGTTATTTAAGGGAGACACTCAGACTAGGATTTATTGCACATCCCGTGATAAAAAAAATATAAATTACTCTTTAATGATATTAGAACGGAAATGTATTGCTTAATTTAGCTTCGAATAAATAAACATACGCAATTTAAAAGAATGAAAATGTAATTATGTATCCAACGGCTTATGACTGGAAATAATATTATTTTTATATTTTATTTATTAAATGATTTAGAAGAGCTTATAAATGTCATTTAAAAGGAATATGTTTTTTTTCTCAGACGATTTATTAATAGCATAAGGGATAAAGTATTATTAGAATTAAGATATTTGTTATAGACAAAAGCGAATAAATAAAAGTAATTTAGAATTTCGTTATCTATTTTTATTAGCTATTTAATTTATTGAAAATATAATAATTATTTATTGCCTTTATTTAAAGCTGTAATTAAAACACATATATGTGAAGAAACGACTTCACATATTTCTCCCCAGCGACGAGGAAAAAAAAAATATATCGTCAAACTGGACGAAAATTATAAAAATATAGAACGCTCTCTCTCACCTTCACAACAGTGTAATACAATTCCAAAAATTTCTGCATCCAATTGAGAGAAATGTAAAGTAACCTTTTGCAAAGCAAGGGAAAAAAATTGTGGCATATAACAATAAATTCGAAAAAAAAAAATCAATAATAATGACAGTTATGGAATCATGAGACATATTCACTCATTGTCATGCCAAATTGACATATCTGAAACAAATTACATAATCAATAATTTATATAAATATGATATATAAAATGTGTAAAATATTAAAAACAATCATTTATTACAGTGTATGTATGTTTGATAATAAGGAAAAGGAAATCAGTAACCAGAAATATGAAAATCAAATAATTTTTGTATTTTGTTAATTTTCAAAAATAATTTAATATTGCATTAATATGAAAAAAAAAAAAATCAAACATTTTTGATTAAAAAAAACATTATCGTACACGTGAAAAATTAAATTCTAACAAAGTGAGCCAGAGAGTGTATAATAGAACAATAGCTATGACAGATATGATGGTTTTGTGATGCCTAACTGAACATAGCGTACTGAACAATATGTGAAAAGCAGAAGAGGCTTCATGTTGTGCAAAAATGACAACCAGCATTCTGCAAAGTGACATAATGAAATGTCCCTTGTATGTGTAAAAATGTGTAAAAAAAAAAAAATCTAGCCCTATTTCAGAATAAAAGCGCACATGTAAGAGTTCAAGAAAAATTATTTATTCTATTTTATTTTAACTTTTGTCTATTTTTATGCCTTCTAATTTATTTTTTTTGCATAAATTTATGAACCAACTTTATTTCAATAGCTTGTGTTGGTAAAAAAAAAAATACTAAAATTTACTTGTATGAAATAATTTCCTTTTCCTGAACAAAATTTTTAATAAATGAATTAGCATTTGAATTTCTCAAGAAAATAAATGATCTCAATAAAAATTTAATGTTTAATGCATTAACTCTGAGTAGACCTGAAATAGGAGATAAGAATATAACTCATAAAAATTGTCAAAAACAGCAAAAAAAAAAATCTAAATATTCTATTGTTTTATAATTACAATTGAACTATTATTTTATCGAGCCCAATTAATATTCAATATCTTTTTTTAAAAAATATACTGTATGTTATACAGATAATTCCATAATACTGCTCAGTAAGAAATAGTCTTTAAAAAAAAAAAAGAAGAGTGAACCAGCCACATACTTCTGCACAGACTACTTCTTACAACGCACAGATGATTTCACGGCCATATAAAATACATCTGTGGTGCAAACCTTCCAAAAAGGAATTATTTTAATTAAGAAATTTTAAATAATTAAATATTTAATTTAAGCTGAACGAAAACTCTCTGCAAGAGTTTTTACTCTTTACACAAGAAAAATAAATTTGATAAAAACAAAATTTTAAAACGTACAGACTATGTACGGAAATTTCACTTTTTATGTATTTCTTTGAAAAACAAATAGGCTCAAAAAAACATGACAGAGTTTATTGCAAGTTGACAAAAATTTATTTACTTTTGTGTATGTGTGTATTATTATTGTAATTAGTCTTTTGTAAAAAAATCGCGTGAAAATTTAATAAAAGAAAATGTAATTATCTCCACATGTGAACCAATTAAATAGCAACTAAATAGGTCAGATAAAATTTTGTGAGAGTGTGTATGTGTGTCAAACATTGGGTTGTGAGGCCAAGTTTGAGAATAACGTAGAAAAGCATGGAAAACATGCATGTGAAAGACCATGGAATACTATTGGATAAATTTGCATTATGACTGACAAACTGAGAAACCAGCCAATAATACAATATATTTCTGACCCAAAAGAAAACATATACAGGAACACATGTAGAAACATAAGGGGAAAAAAAAAATATTTTTTTGGTGTGTGTGTGTGTGTGAGAATTATTAATTATAAAGTGTTTGTAAAAGTTAAAATAAACTGATCATGTCATACAAATGAGATGTAAAAAAACTAGTGTGAATTTGTTAAAAAGAATCATATGAAAGAGGTGATGTGTTCACGCAAAGAATCCTTGAAACTTTGACAACCAATGAAAATATAATTAGGAAAAATATACAATCCAAATATTTCCAAAAGTCACATACATCCTCATGTTATTTATTTAAAATCTATTAAGTAATTTTATATTAATATCTTTTTTATTTATTATTATTTTCATTATTTATTTTTGTCACCCGAAGTATTTATAGAACATGTGTTAATGAATTATAAGTGTATATGAAAGCCAATAAAACATAACCTTCAAAAATTGTTGTGAAAGCGTGAAATCCCCTACACAATTACAAGTGTTGAAACCAATATAATGGTCAAAATCCATAGATTATAGAAGTCATTAATATATTGACAACCAGAGCAACACAATTGTGCTTAGAGGGTAAATGTGTATATGTGAAAATTAAAAAAATAACTAAATGGGTGATATGTTAAACTATTTAAACAATATTGTAAAAATTAATATCAAGTGAAATAATTAGAACTATTAAAAATTTAGTATATGTCTGTAAGTGTCCCAACAAATATTAAAATTTACAAAAAAAAAAATGCCACAAAAATAAATTTCCATAGCCGCAGATGAAAGCGCAAAAATTGCAAATTTAACGTGCACAGAAAATTATAAACACAAAGTAAAAGTAAAAAGTCATGACTAAAATAACAGTATTATCTACTGAACTGAGCATATATGAACTGAGATGAGATGAGCTGAGGTGAGCTGAGCTGAGGTGAGCTCAGATGAGGCCTCAAAAATTAAAAAATGCGCATAAAGTAGATATATAAATAGCTTCAAAGGCTATAAAACTGCTCAGTAAAATAATAATAAGACTCGAGTACAAGAAGTGTAATCTCACTTCAAAAAGGTGAATAAAAAGAATTTCACCAAATCAGCTGATAAAAAGAACAGTAAAATAAATCTGTTCACACATGTGCAAAAGATGTTTTTATCTTTTTTTTTTTTAAAAAAATAACTGCAATTATTCAGCAGTGGGCCCAATTTGATGTTAAAGTAAGCTTACTATATATCTTGTTGTCATAATTATTTGCTAGCAATAGAAGAGAAGTATTCCTGTATATATATATATATGATAGACATATTGAATATAAACACCAATAAACAAACATGAAATATCGAATAAATGCGATAAAATATATCAGATGTACAGTAAAAAAACAACAACAACAACAAAAAAAAAAAAAAACTTCTTTGCAATCAACGTATTTGAACTGAATGAAAAAAAATATATCACTATTATTATTATTAGAACGTAAACAAACTCAGGCGGAATGGCGAGATGTTTATTCCTGTTTCAAAAAGAAAAAAAAAATTAAGCAGTCTTCCGTTTCTGTTTTCTTTTTTTCTTTTTATCTTATCACGATTACTCTGAAACCTTTCCTTTTTTTTTACGTAAATGAACGAAATAAAACTATTATGCACATAAAGTAAATTTCGTATGAAAGGTAATTAAGGGTTAAAATTTTAGAAAATGATGATAGGTTTCATCTAACTAAATTGAATGAATGTGGAAAAAAAAAAATATGTGAAATGAAAAATTACATTAGATGTCAAATTTCACGACCAGCATAAGAGTACATGGATTTAAGCGATAACATCTAACTGACAAAAATATATAATGTGTTATAAAATTTCTCAACGTTTATGAAATTAGAAAAAATAATAATTAAAACATTTGTGTCAAAATGTAACATTGTAGTTAAAATGGGCAAAGAAAATACTGTGTTATGTTATTATAAAAAATTGAAACTTGAAAAATATACGACAACCAAAAATAATATTAGAATAAAATTATGTTTATGTGCTTAGGTATCTAAGATATACAACCAATTCCCTTTCTATATAAGTGATTGTACATGATTATTTAAGAATGCCTGGTAAGTATAATAAATAAAACATTGAACCTTATGTTCAAGACTAACAAATTTGTTAGGTTTACATGAAAGTCAATGTACATAATATCCGAAAAAATGAGAAAAGAAATATGTAAATTTGGAAAATTGTGTGTTAAATTTATTTAGGACACTTGCATGCAACAAGATACAGCCAGTATAGATTCATAAAATATATTATGTACTGGATTTACATATTGTCCTGAATACATATAGTGTTAAAAAAAGAAAATTGTTGGAGAAATAACTAATTGATTAATATTTATGCTCAATATTTTATTTTATTTATTTATTCCGTCACTGTGTGAGTATGTACCTATGCGTTGTGAGAAAGATCTTTTTATAGAAACAATATTAGTAAAAAATAAGAAAAAAAAAATGTACCCTAAATAAAAACAATTCCATTCGATTTCTGTAAAAAAATTAAATTTTATGTAAAATTTAAATAGTAAAAAATATTATGTAAATGAATTATTGTAACCACAAAATATTATGTAACTCAATGCAAAATCGTGCAAGGTAAGGCATACAACACAGGCCCCCTCATCAAGAAAAAATTTGGCCAAGAATTCAAGATGAAGGAACATGGTGCTGAACATCGAACCAGTCACTTGTGCATTGGAGCTAGCATCCAAAACACAGTGATGCACAAAATTACACAGACCTTTATTTTAAGAAACTAACTATAACTATCCTTGATTTAATATAACCATGATAAAAATAATAAACCCATTATCCTTACAATTAAAAAAACATGAATATCAATAATGCAATGCAAAAGGTGTGAAAATTATAAATTGTAAAACATTAAAAAAAATGTGAGAAAAGAACAAAAATCAATGAAATTTTCTAAATTTTTTTTTAAATAGTACCTTAAAAAGTAATGAAAACATAAGTTTATGGAACAAAAGTATGGGAATACCTGAAATTATCACTCTATTTATTCTATTTATTTATTAATTTGTTATGCAATGGCAGTTCCAAGCAGGCTAAAATAAGTGAACAAAAAAAAAATATATGTGTGTAAAAAGATGAGAAATAAGTGTCTAGATATCGACTGATATCAAAAACGAATTTTCGCCGACACATCTCGAAAAGGTATCTAAAAAAAAGGTATGTGTATTTTCCACCTGCCTGAAAAACACCAACATATGAAATAACTTCAAGTTTAGTTCTTAAATTAAAAATATTAATTAAATTCAATTAATAAACAGTGATAATTATTTTGCAATAAAATATATATATAAAACATACAATTAATAATCAATAACGAATTTTATTAAGCATTTGATTAAAAGATAAGAAATTTACCTCATGGAAAATTCAACACCTCAAACATAATAAATATTGCGATGTTAATGAATTAAAAAAATAAAGATTCGCTAAAATTTTGTAAACATTACATCATTTTATGTAATTACTTAATTCCCTTTATTTATATATTTATTTATTTTATTTTTACACATGTATATTCACTGTGATAAACAAACAAGTTCAATATTAAATTTAAGTTGTGAAAATAATATGTGCTTCATGTCATAAATCTCAAAATAAATTTGCACTAAATGTGAATATCCTAGTTTTCTTCTAGAATATTAATTGATCCATTTCATAATTATTATTACCAAAATTATCAATGAAAAATTATTTTTACACGATATACAAAATTTATTTATTCCAAACCTATTTAATAAAAATTACCAGCAAAACAACATTTGAATTTAGCAAAAAAAATATATGAAACATTTCTTTTTCTTAATCATTATCTTTAAGATTGAAAAATTAGCATATGTATACAAACAGAAAACTATGTACAGAGATTTGAAAATATCTAAGTATCCTTGTCGATTGTATTATCTAAAAATTTTAATTAATAATGTGCCAAGAGAAATTATGTATTAACAAGGACACTTAGAGTAAAAATATGGAAAACACTTACCATAGTTTGGACATACCTGTCAGTCTATAAAAGATAGGTGTGAAAAAAAAAAAATATATTTATTTGTTTTATTATCTTTCATTATCAATAAATAATTATTTTCCATTATTATTTCTTTTAATGAACGTTCGTGGAAAATTAAAAACTTCCTAAGTTTGTAGACTTCCAGTCCTTCATTTTAGCTTCATGTCCAGTATGAATAAACAAAAATTTGAGTTTATGAAGGTACCGAAATAAAACGTATACTTAAGTCGCAAAATCCTGTCCATAAACAGATGCGGCATTTTCCCTGTATGAATGCAGGAATGTCTCAGCATGAATGTAAACACAACTTGCCAAAAAAAAAAAACCTTGAAAAATTCGAATTAAAAAAAATGAAGACATTACCTAAATGTGGTTTAAAAAACACACAGTGAGCCTCCATAGCCCACAGTAGAAGAAGAAGACGCGGAGTGTATTGCATATAAAGCAGTTCCGTAAACACAAATCCTTTAATAACTTGAAAAATGTCGAAAAGACGAACAATAGAACATGAAGTCACTCCGTCACTCCACATGAACACGAGTTTGCAACATTGAGGGTGTGAGTCTCCATAGCATATAATATGAGAGGACGAAGGAGAAACACCAGCCCGTGCTCTAGAAAACGAGATCCAGCGTGCAGCGAAAAAAATTCCCAAGAGTTCGGGGTAACCATTGCGTCAAAACCAAAAACACGATGTGAAGATCATTCATTGAATACTTGGATATCCCGCTGTCGTTGAAGAAATATTTCATACATCAAATAGTACATGCATAAGGTAGAACTTTAAGCAGACCGCTAAATATCCACTATAAGGTGAACTACACATCTGTCTCCAAGGGGCCGATTTATTTTTTTTAAGAAAGTCAGTTCGTATAACTTTGAAACAACAGAAATAAAATAGTTTCTTTAGCTAGTAAATTTATCTAAACAAGTGCCCCTCTCTCTCTTTTTATCTCGTAACCACTCTGAAGAGGTCTGGCACCAAAGTTTATAAAGCAGATTCCGAAGAAGATTTGAGCTATAGGAAAAGGGACCGCAACAAACTCCAGGTATAATAAGCAGTCGCAATAACTAAAGGAAAAATAAACTGTAGACCGTGACGAAGAAAAACTATTAATTTTGCAGCAAACATCTTTATTAAGCAGCATGGAAATCAAACAAGTTTGTTTATGAAAGGTATTTTAAAAAATCTATTATTAAGTCTAATAGACATACAGAGGGTTAGATGAGAGAGAGAGAGGGCTTTGCGATTACGTGTTCTTACGTCTAGATTGTAGAGCGAATTCTTGAAGTTGATTCTATTGCCACTCAGATCAGACTGTTGAATTACGCCAAGAATTTTGAAAAAGTGCCAAATTTATAGCCAAAGATATTCCTTTGTTTGTAGAATAATTTAATGTAAATATTTTGAACTTAGCACGACCGTTAAAGAACTAACGCCAATCCTCAATGCCAAACTTTATCGCCAGAAGGCCGTTATTTAAGGGAGACACTCAGACTAGGATTTATTGCACATCCCGTGATAAAAAAAATATAAATTACTCTTTAATGATATTAGAACGGAAATGTATTGCTTAATTTAGCTTCGAATAAATAAACATACGCAATTTAAAAGAATGAAAATGTAATTATGTATCCAACGGCTTATGACTGGAAATAATATTATTTTTATATTTTATTTATTAAATGATTTAGAAGAGCTTATAAATGTCATTTAAAAGGAATATGTTTTTTTTCTCAGACGATTTATTAATAGCATAAGGGATAAAGTATTATTAGAATTAAGATATTTGTTATAGACAAAAGCGAATAAATAAAAGTAATTTAGAATTTCGTTATCTATTTTTATTAGCTATTTAATTTATTGAAAATATAATAATTATTTATTGCCTTTATTTAAAGCTGTAATTAAAACACATATATGTGAAGAAACGACTTCACAGTTACCTTTTTTGACATTTATCGCGTTATTCGCAATTTTTAATTTTGAATATAAATATATATATTATTATTATTATTAAAAGATACAACAAGTAAAACTACTGTAAAATATTACAGCTGCTAAAATTTATTTTTACCTTGTTATTAACATCTAACAAAGTTCAAAAGTTTTTATAACTTTGGTTTGTCTACACTCGTTTTAACTATCATAAATAATTATGGACTTTTTTGAAATAATATAAGATATAATATAGTTAAACTAATTCAATTCAGAGAAATAAGTATAGCAATTATAAGCATTTCATAAAAGTAATTACTTAAAAAGAACGAAATAATAAAATATTAAAAAGAATCTTACCTGTGAAATAAAATCTTTATTTGCATAGCTTCTAGGGTTTTTAAAGTACATCTAATTACTAATTCTTGCTATAAAATTCTTTTTAAATTCAAAACAATCTAACTTTTAAAGTGAAATAAAAATTTTAAAAATACCTTTCAAAGAAAAAGGGAAAATATCGTCTGCTTAATAAAAAGCAGAGTTTAGAGCATGGCGAAAAATTTCAATATTGGCCAGTTTGGCTTCCTGTAGATCAACATTCACATGACTGACCTTTTTATGAGTTATCTTTGCCACTAAAAAAGGTTGCCATTGTCGCGTCCACTCTTATAATAGGTCTATGAAGCCGCAAAGTGTAAAAAGCTTGCAGCCGTTGCCCATGGGGTCACTGCAAAGGCAGTCTCGTCTCCTTTTGTTTACCGCTGAATTTACCGGAGTCCTATTTGTGAATAACGATTAGTCCCAAAAGCGGCAAAAATAGTTGGTATATTACATTATTTTAAAATGTGGAATAAAAATTTATATGTTCTAGCATGATTCTTAAACATTCAATAAATTTACTTCATCAATAATAAATAAATAGATAATTCTGTTGTCAAAAAATAAAGTAAAATAAAATAAAATAAATATTACATCAAATTTTACAACGATATTTTAAGAAAAAGAAAAATGTTATGCCTCTGATGTGCCGCTGAATTGCAGCAATTTCGTTTTTTTTTTCCCCTAAAACGGGTTATTATTAAATGTTTTCGATTCATCTTCATTACATTTAACCAGCATTTCATGTAAATAAAATATTGATTTGAAAAAAAATATATATATTATAAGAAAGAAGTGACATATTTTGCATCAGCGCTTTGTTTACTTAGAGAAGGTTTATTAGAATAGTTGTGAATCGCGTACTTGGACCTCTTGCTCCACGAGCATGTTAATATCTCCCAGTAAGTTTTTCTAAAATTCTCGTTGGCTAAAGCATAACACAATGGATTTAAAGTGCTGTTCACATAGAACAAGAAAGATGAGAAGTTCATTAAATAATCTGGAACGAGTGAATGTGTTTTATCTAAATTCTTCATGATAATTAGGATATTGTATGGCGTTGTCGTCAAAAGAAATGCGAGGAGTATGGCAGTCAATACTCTAGCTGCTTTATCATGTTTGGTTCTTTCTTTGCTAAAGAAAGACATCCTGTTAGAGTCAGCGTTATCGATTGGAAATTTAGTATTGGCTACTGGAAGTATGTTAGAGCCTGAGAATTCTTGGGCATGTTCCGTCATTTCCTTAGTATATTCGTCATTTTGTGCTTGAGTAGATTCACTTTGTGTTGTTTGCAATAATGAAATGGTTGCATTCTTATAGGATTCTTCGGCTGTTGCTAAATTATCTTTATTATTATTGTAGGTGGTGTTGTTAGTAACAGGTTCTTCCAGTAGATGTTCCCTTTTGTCAGTGTTAGCGGAAAAATTGTTCTTCTGAAGACACATAGATTCAGCTTGGTATTCTGAATCCATATCAGCCAAATACCTATTCCTTCGTCGAGTCGCTTGCCAAATTTTATAATAGAGCACAAGCATTATTGTGACAGGCGCATAATAGTCAATTATTGCTATTATGAAGGTAACATACGAGTTCGTCTCCAAGAACTGGATATAACAATCGTCTTCGGGTACAGTTCGGCGCCCTTCTATGTACGGCCACGCATAAATCCAAGGTGGCCACAAAAGAAAAGCAACAATCCATACGATGCTGATCATGATTCCTACTCGTTTAGGAGTTTTTTTTGCCCTGTATTTTAAGGGATTTGTTATGGAGAAGTATCGGTCGAAGCCGATCATGAGTAAATTCATGCAAGAAGCATTACTGCAAGTGTAGTCTTGTGCGAGCCACATATCGCATATCGTTCGGCCTAATGTCCATTCTCCTATAAGAAGATAAACAATAAACAGAGGCATCGAAAACGTTGCGATCATAACATCTGAGATAGCTAGACTTAGCAGGAAGTAGTTACTCAGCGTCCGTAATTGTTTGTCCATTATAAAAGAGATCATGACCAACGCATTACCAATTATGGTGACAGCACACAGAAGTATCATGATTGTGCCAATGATCACCAGTTCAATGTATGTGAGGGTGCTTGAGAAGTCCTCGATTGTGTCACTCGATGTGCGTGATTTGTTCATTTTTGGGATAACTATGCTTCACTATCAGATCTGTAGTTAAAAAATTGATTACATGAATGTTACCTCAGTTTAAATCCCAATTTAGAATCCATCATGTGCCTGAAAATGAAAATAAAATGTTATTATAAGTATTATGTTATAACATCATATAAAAAGAATAAAAATACAGTATCATGTTTAATTACGATTTGTTACAATACAAAGAGAAAACAAAATATGATGCAGCAGTGTTGGGCATAATTAAAAAGTAACTGAATTACAATTGAATTACAATTATAATTATTTTACTGTCAATCGATTATCAAGTAACTGATTACAAATAAATTGAATTATTACAAATAAATTGAATAAGTAATTCAATTTATTTATAATCAATTACTTGTTAATTGATTGACAGTAAAATAATTATAATTGTAATTCAATTACTTTTTATTCAATTATGTCCAACACTTGCAGCTTTTAAGAAAGTTTTTTTCTAAAATTTTTTGATATATCTTAATAGCTTGCAATCGTGTTTGTCTCAATAATCTACATATCAGGCGTAAATAAAACCTGCTTCTACCAAATAGAATGTGAGAAAAAGCTCTACCTTTCATCACAAAAGCATGCTCGAGTAAATCAAACCAAAACGGAATCAATACAGCTTTGCATAAATATTGTCTTGGATATTGATTTAAATTCATTTCCATGCAGTAAAATCTGAAATGTAGCTACTACACAAATTTCCAGTAGGGTGACATACATAATATAGCTACTTGTAGGGTAACAGGCTTTAAAACTGAATCAACACAGTTTATCGTGATAAGCATCTCATTTAAAAATTTTGGTGTAGTTTTATGCCTTAAAATTTGAAATACAGCTGCTGTCATCTCAAATTGTGAATGGTACTGAGCAACAACAGCTGCTAAGCACGGCTAGTACGTACCTAATAAGCAGCAATTAATGTTTAAATTGAACTAATATAAAACTCTGTAGAATTCCAAGATTTAGATCTCACATTACAACGCGTAAAAAAATAGTCACAGATGGACGGGCATTTTCTTAAAATGATGAAATCGTGTTGAAAACATACCAAAACATTTAAATACATAAAAACTAGCAGTTTAAAAAAAAAAGACGAATTCTGATCTTTTTTTTTTTTTTTTTTTAGCAATATAAAACAAAGTAAAAATTAAAAATCACTACGGATCAATCCTCAGAAGTTTGGAACAAAACACTTTTGTATTAAGCGATTAAACTGCTCGGAATGAAAATTGCCCCTCAACACCATTTTTGCAAATTCTTATGTAGAATGACCTCCTAATTCCGACACCCATTTTGCCCTATCACCCACCGTTTATCCTTTTTCGGTGATTTTGTGGCTTTAAATTTAATTTTTAATAGGGGAGAGTATTATTTTAACTGTTAAATATCTTCTGAGGGGCTACAGAGTTGAGAAATTCTAAAACATGAACATTTATGGCAAGGGGAAAATTAAGGGGGGGGGGGAATTTGCCAATACTTTCGGTGCCCCTGTACACAAACTAGTGGCGGTATTTACTCCATTTTTAATAGGAAACATCCGATAGCGAACATGAATAACATATATCCAGTTTCAGGAAATTACATTAATATTAACTGGAGTCAGAGCACTGACAGACAGACAAACCGAAGTCTAAACGCTTTTCAACTTTGTATTAATAATAAAAAGTATTAATTTTTTTTTTTTTTTTTTTTTTTTTTTTTTTTTTTTTAAATAAGGTACGTGCTTCAGTGACTGGTATGCTCCAGTAATTGACATTTATCGGGAAATAATTAATAAATAAGAAAAATAATAAAATCATATATTTTACATATAAGAATTTTAACATTTTATGTCAAACACTGGAGCATAGGGTGCTAATAACTGGTAAAATGAATAACTATTATCAGTATCAAACACTGGAACATAGGGTGCCAATGACTGATAAAATGAAAAACTGGCAGTGTCAATGACTGGAACATTGAGTGGGTGTCAAATGAAAATTCATAAAAAAAAATAATTGTTATCAAATTTATATATTTTAACATATTCTGAATGTCTTTCATGCCATATGTATTAACTTAAGATTTTTAAAAATATTTTCTGATGACTAGAACATTAAAAACATCAGAGATTGCTCTAAAAGTGTCGATCACTGGTGCACTTACCCTACTGTACATTAAAATATTCATTTATATTAAAAAATACGAACGATATGTTTTAAATTGAAAAAAATTTATTGTTTTCACTGAATAGCTTCTAAATGTTAAGGGTTTTTATAGTTTTATATAAAAAAAAAATTAGTATGCATGAAAAATGGGTTTATTTCGATTGATCACAAGAGAGTCCTTTACTTTTTACTAAAGTGGCATAAAAACGTGTATATAATGTTTAAGGCTTATTTCAGCTTTAGGAAAATTATGATGTTGATACTCCGAATTAATTATAATATAAATATAATGCAATTATTAAGATAACAAAATTTTTCAAAAGTTACGCTGAAACAATTCTGCCACTGACATCTAGAAAATAAATTGTGGCTCTAGAAAAACTCGATCCATGTCACCCTTATAAATTCTAGTTCCATTTACAAAAAAGTTCTAATACCCCCTCCCCCCCTCAAAATTCTAGAGCGTTTTCCTATATTATTGGGATCAAACTTATCTAAAAAGTTTCACAAATAAATGCGAAAGCGAAAGGCAAGTTTATGTAACTATAATTCTAGTTTATGAGTTATTTCTAGGAAATCAAGCGAGAATTTTTGAAATTCAAAGGATTCATAAAATAACGTAATTTTTGACCACCTAGAAAAGTATAGATTAGAAATTCTCGATCATTTTGTCTATTCAATTTATTTGTTTATTTTATTGAATCCCTAAGATATCTTTCTAGTTTAATCTTTTTTGAATCCCTAAACTGTATTTCTAGTGACTACTTATTCGTTCTAGATGAAGGAAGGGTAATTTTTTTCAGTGTATTTCACGGTCCATAAGACTATATAATTTATAATTTAAATTTTAGCCTATAATTTGTATTAAAATGTTCTCAAGAGTCTACATTTTACAGGATAGAATAAAAGGTTTCATGTCATCTTTATAAATTCTAGTCCCGTAATTACCTTTGAAATCATTAAATATTTCCATTACTTAATAATTAATTAATAAAAAATGTCATACGTTTTTATAGCTTTCAAATTTGCAGGATGTACTGCTTTATCACAAAGAATGTTGAAATATTAGTTACGCTCATCAGTGCCTGACTCTGCCACGCTTAAAAAGGCTTAAGAGATTTCCTTGGACTCTGTGTGTGAACGCAAGATTTTCATACTTTAGTTAATTTTAAAAAATCTAATTGTCCGATCGATAAGCTGCTTAATCCGACGGATTCAGAAATATCGTCCCTTTCATTGGGTACCTTATTTGTTACGAATTTTTTGATTAGATTTTTTAAAAATTAATTGACGACTTGACTTTCTGTCGTCATTCGATGTCAAGATGAAATTTAACCTATAGGAGTCTTAATTTAGCCCACAAATAAAGGACTATAGCCAATCATCGCGCAGCTTTTCCCCACAAACAAAGGGCAACTCCGCCTCGTTCTAGTCGTCCATTGAAATATGAAAATAACAGCTTTAAAATAAACATTTGAATTTTTAGATGTTGCCATTTTTTTCAGCATAAAATGAAATATGCTGTGAAATATCACGTGAAAAAAAATTATAAAATATCAAATTTACTCATGCATATGGAAAAAAAAAAAAAGACGTCTATCCGCGATTGTAATGAAATGCTCGCCCTCTGGTGGGCTAAGGTGAAATTACAATAGCCATGCTTTAATTCGGCTTCCATCAAGCCGCCATTGCTTGCCGATGTTTAGTTTCACATATATTTATTGAATAAAAATGAATAAATCCGGTAAAAAAGATAACACATACTGTTGTGTGCCACAGTGTGACTCCAAAGGATCAAGAAATCCAAAATTAAGCTTCCATTTATTTCCAAATAACAAATTTAAAATTTCAGTTGCTTCGGCTAATGGAAGTAAAGAATTAATCAGATGATTTGAAACTAATATTTGTTCAACTTTAGTTAAAAATCTACTTCCGATCGAACTTTAAATAAACTGAAATATTTTTTTCCAAAAGCAATGAATTTTCCATGATGTAATGGCGAAGAAATTATAGTACGAATATTAAGTAGAATAAGAAAAAGAACAATAATAAATACACGTGGCTATTATATTTACTAACAACAAAGCGCCATCTATCGATCATTACAGGCGCGGATACAATAATAATTTTAAATTTTTAAAGTAACGGAGAGATAAATAAAATGCGAAAATTTCGCACCGGCTTGCTAGCAAATGAATTTTTTGAAGTGAGAAATAAATGAAGTGAAATGATCATTTTTCAACGGGCGCCTGAGTCGCCCTACAATTAACTAATTAACTAACCTTTTAATGTGCGGTGTCCTCGCCACGAGGATTCAATGACTATGTCCCAACTGCAAAAACTCATTCTTGAATTTCTTTTTTTTTAACAAAATTTTAATTTTATAATTTAGCGGAAAATTCACTTTCGTTTAACTTTTTCCGTAAATTTTGTTGGCTGTCTAATTAAAATGGGCGCAATTACTTTATACCTCAGACGGTTAATTCATTGTGTAGAATATAGTACTTTAATGCAAATTATTGGTTAATATGTAAATTCTTAATTATCTTATGTATTGTGAAACAACTCTAAAAAATTTTGCTGCAATAATAATTGTGCTACATTTGTCGTTGTAAATAATCAAGAGTAATAGTTTGTAGGTTTTTCGAAAAATTGATATAAACCTTGAATATCATGCACATTTTTCTGTCATTTTATTAGAAATTATAACATTTCCGATAAATCGAAACAGTTCACTTCTTATACTTACTAGGACATTTTTAAAAGGTATGAGACCCCTTAAAGATTTATTTCTAAAAGAGACTTTAGTAGAGTGTCCCCGCGAGGTTTTTCTGAGGGTACCAAGCCATACTTACACGAGAATATAATTATAGAGATTATTTACCTTGCTTTTTAAAAGCACGGGAAACCTCAGTACATTGGAAATTGGCTGTACAAGCCATTTGGATATTGAGGTGTGGATTGGGCTGAGTTGAAATATTCCAAATGTTTTATTTATATTTAGTAAATCATGATGATTGGCACTGTCTTGTTGACTAGTTGGCAAAACTCGACAACTCCTAAAAAGGAATAAAAGCAAAAGAACATTATCATATTGTATTATTTATTAAAAGTTTTAATTAATGAACTCATATAAGTTATCATGTCAGATAATATTTATTTATAAATAGTAAATATATGAGTTGGATTATCAGAGCCCTACGATACGCACATTATTTGAATATCTAATCAAATCCAAGTACTACCAAATTCACTTTTAGAACTTTTATGATTACATTTACAATTAA
Organism: Salticus scenicus; assembly: GCA_963930645.1. Lineage (NCBI taxonomy): Eukaryota > Metazoa > Arthropoda > Arachnida > Araneae > Salticidae > Salticus > Salticus scenicus. The sequence goes on from CAWVNO010002025.1 coordinate 199,168, forward strand.
ACTAGAAATTATTAATTATAGATAGAGAAATATTAAATGAATACAAGGACTAATTAATATATTAAAAATTTAGATTTACAATTTAGTTATTTAGTCAGTACTAAAATGTGCCTTATTCTAAGCTAAGCCTGAATTTTCATTCGTGCACTGTTAAAAAAAATGCAACTTTGCTGCCAGAAATTCTCTGTAATTACAGAAAAATATGTTTTTTTCAACGTATTTTTTCCGTAATTTACGACTTTTTTTTCTCAAATTACAGAGAATATCTGGCAGGAAAGTTGCATTCTTTTAACAGAGTGCAACTGAAAATAGATGAGTGATCAGTTGAAAAAGATTATTCACCAACGCAGCCAGTTTACCCCTATTTTAACAAATCTATTTTTGAAACTTTTAATTGCCTGTTTATTCATTTTGCTTATCATATTTTCCATTACTTATTATTTTTTATCCTTTCATAGATTACACTGCAGGGATGGAACACGGGCGCAGAATTCATACCACTATCAATGTAAGAAAATTTTCTACTTCTTAAATCAACGATATTATAGGTAGAGAAATTTCTTAAACGGATTCCGGTATGAATTCTGCGCCCGTGTTCCATCCCTTGACACTGTCAAAAAAAGTCCTGTTTGCTGTAATTTGCTGCCAGAAATTTTCTGTAATTCAGAAAAATACGTTCTATCAACGTAATTTTTCCGTTGATAGAACGTATTTTTCTGAATTACAGAAGATTTCTGGCAGCAAACAGAATTTTTTTTTTTTTTTTTGTCAAGTTTAACCTGATAATCAATGAAAAAGATTCTTTAGTGGAAAACTTCATCACTTTTACCTTTGATTTAGACAGACACTTCGCTAGAGAATGTATATGATGTCAAAAACTATCAATTGCAGTTTAATAATTTTATCCGTATTCTTTTTTATTTTATTTATTTATTGAGAAATGATTACATTTTCTTATATAAAATATATAATAATTAAGCAATAATGAAAAGAATACAGAAAGAAAAAAAGAGTCATCTCTAAGTAAGAATTTCTAAATTAATCATAAATTGGAATTTAAAATTGAGAAAATTTTCAAATTGAATTATGAGATATTAAAATAAAATGCAGCCTGTATTCTATTTATAGTTCAAATCTAGATGTATAGAAAGTTCCAAAAGAATTCTTGGTAGATTTTTTTTTTTCTTTTTAATGATTTAAGAAAGAAGGTACAACTTTTTTTTTATTTTCAGATGAAGCACCATCATATGTCGGAATAATTTATTTATCCGATAGATGTACACTAAACACCATTTTTCCTCAAGTTTTCTTTTCTAAAATTGTTGATTTCTTTTTTTTTTTTCGAAGCTTGCTTTTAAGAAAAATTGAATAATTACTAGTTTAAAAATTATTACTTATGGTAAAGTTATATAAAATTCGGTTAATAACGAACGTGCCATCCAAATTTTAGGTTCATCTGTTTATTTGTTTAAAAGTTATGCGCAAAAGAAAAAAAATGGGAAAGCAGATAGTTTCTTTAATTTCGTACGCCAGTCTACTTTCATATTTTATTGTCATCCACTGTAGTCAGATGTCTAAAATTTGAGTAAATTGATTCGGCAGAAGTTGATTAAAAGTAAATCTCTAGATTAAACACAGACAGAGGGTTTTTTGATCTGAACCTAACGTTGGTCAGATAGATTCCTAAAAGTACTGGCGTATTGTATTGCCTTCGAGTATAAACTCAAGGGTATAATTTGAACAAAATCAGTTCGGCAAAAAGGATTAAAAATCAATCACAAGATTTGTCACAGGCAGACACATTTTCGTCCATGGAACCTTCCCTTGGTGGAATAGATCGCTGAAATGCTTGGGTAATGTATTGCCATCGACTTTAAATTTACGTCCGAAATTTGAGCAAAATCAGTTCGACAAAACGAACTAAAAATGAATCGTAGGATTTATGACAGACAGACAGATTTTTGCCCCTGGAAGATTTTTGCCCTGATGAATTGATGAAAATGCTTTTTTATTGTATTGCCATCGATTATTGACTCATATATATAAGAAAAACATCCATTTTTTAGTATATTTGCATTCTACCAGGCCCTTGAAAATGTTAGAATGCAAATAATGTTTTTTTTTTTTTCTCATTCCAATTTTCAATAATTCATTTCGATTTTTCTTTAATTCTTTTTTGGTTTGATTTGGGTAGTCTTCGCTTATGATCCGAATAATTGTTTTAATACTGAAGTTAAATCATCTTTAAATTTAAAATTTTTGCACTGATAATATTGTATTACTATATATATATTCGTTTATGACTCACGTGCAAACTTCGAACAAAATCGATTCGGTGGAAATGGATTAAAAATCTGTCAAGATTTGACCTAAACAGGCAGACACCATAGCTAAGTTAAATAAAAATGATAATCTTTGATCAAAATATATGAAAGCAATCAACAATCCTGTCATTTAGACGATAATCGCATTGATGAAAATAAGGATAAATTAATCAGAGAAGGCTTCTAATGTTAGGGTGAAAGTGCATTTAGGCAATAACTACACCAAAATAGATAAATAATTATAAGATAAAAAACTTTTTATATACCATGTTTTTAAATTTTCTGTTGAATCATAGCTATAGCACTACATTAGTACTTTATCATTGCGTATAAAATATTTAAAGTGATAATGACGTCCATTTTTATGAAACGCTTAATTTAACTTTTTACAATTTTTTAACGTTCACGTTTAATTAAATGTATTTATTATTACGTCGAAAGAAAATGAGCTCGTAATTTTTTCTTTTTGTTGGCAACAATTAAATTATGGCTAATATTTTAATGGCTATTTTTAAAGCTATTAGGTGGTTATTATTTTCCTATTTTAATTAATTAAAAGAAAACTAATCAAAAATTCGAAAATCGGGCTTCGAAGTATTGTGTTGTCATCGGGTTCTGATCTATTCTGAAAGTTTCAACTGTCTAGCTAGCTGGGAAGTTAGTTAAAAATCGATTGCAAGATAATTGCATAATCATTCACCGGACAAACAAACAAACAAGAATCGAAGTTAATAAAAACATGGCAACATGGTAATAAATAAATAAATAATACACAAAAAAAAAAAAAAAAAAAAAAAAAATTTGTTAAAATCTGAAAATTTCTTTTAAAATAATCATTCGTTATAGATAGGAGAAAAAATACTATCAACAAGACTGACATTATGTATTAATGTTGTTTCTGATATTGTACATATAATAATCATAAACATTGCTTCAAGTTATCGTGAGTACTTTTTATGGGAAGATTAATGCCAAGTTTATCCACGATTGTAATGAAATGCTCGCCCTCTGGTGGGCTTAAGGGAAAATTACAATTAACATGAATAGCTTTCGGCTGTCGTCGAGACGCCATTGCTTGCTGATGTTTAGTTTCACACATATTTACTGAATAAAAATGAATAAATCCGGTAAAAAAGATAACACATACTGTTGTGTGCCACAGTGTAACTCCAAAGGATCAAGAAATCCAGAATTAAGCTTCCATTTATTTCCAAGTGACAAATTTAAAATTTCAGTTGCTTCGGCTAATGGAAGTAAAGAATTAATCAGATGATTTGAAACTAATGTTTGTTCAGCTTCAGTTAAAAATCTACTTCCGATCGAACTTTGAATAAACTGAAATATTTTTTCCAAAAGCAATTATAGCACGAATATTAAGTAGTAACACAAATAGAACAATAATAAATACACGTGGCTGTTATATTTACAACAACAAAAGCTGAAAAAGCGCCATCTATCGATCATTACAAAAGTGGATAACAAAATTTTTGATTATCTGAGAAAATTTATTATGTATTCATTATCTATGAAAATTTAATCTTCGAGTGAAGATGTATAAGTGTTAAGAGTTATCAATAAACAATTTAAAAATATTAAAATAAAGAAACAAAATACGTACGAATGCTGTTGCTGTCCTTACGTACATTTATACTTTCCTTCCACCGAATTCGGAATAATTAAGAAAATATAATTGCGAAAACTTAATGCATGTAGTGCACACACTTGTCAAAGGAAAAAAAAAAAAAAAAAAAAAATAGAACAGTTGAGTGAAATGTTGACATACGCCACACAACCCGAGATAACACTTCCGCATGTTCTGCTCATTAACGAAAGATAAAAGAACTCATAACTGGCAAATGTTTTAATTAAAGGATGTCAGCTAGATTAATTTCAATCTTTTCTTTTTGCCTTTTCATTTATTTACTTATTTTTGTGGAAGGATTTAACCCTGAAACTTCCAAGATTTTATAAAGGAACAATAAACTACTAAGTACCGTCGAATTCAGATGGAGGGTTGTGTGGTAGGATTTAAGGGCGATTGTCCATTCTTTGGACCTTAGGCTTGGGTGAAATAACTTCTGTGTATGTATGTGTGTGTGTGTGGTAGAGATGAGACGGGCTCAGCCCGAGCTCGTAAGTCCGAGCCCGAGCCCGATCGGGCTCAAATCTTACGCAAGTATTCGGGCTCCGGGCGGGCTCGGATTCAAGCTAAAAGTTCCGTTTATTTTATTCTTCACTAACTGGAAAATGTAAAAAAAAAAAAAAAAAAAAGAAATTTTATTCATTTTGAGAGCACCTTTAGTAATGCCATAACAGTCATGATAGGTTATAAATCACAAAATAATCTGGCAAACCTTAGTAGCTTTGTTGACTCCTTTTTCTAAATAGAAAATTTTTTCAACGAGATGCATATTATCAGGATATCATAGTGTTATACAGTAATACTTCCTCCTTCGTTATATTGGGCATCATTATATCACTTATTTGGATAAATTTTTTGTCCCCCGATAGGCGCGTTATAAACAATGGGCTGCACTATAAATATATATTATATAAATATATACATGTATACAGAGACACAGACATTATAAATTGTTATAATAACATTTATAGTCATTTAAATTGAAGATTGATAATAAGAAAATTAATTTGAAAATGAAAACGGTATTTAATTTTACTATTGTGTATGCGTTGCATAGCGTACCACTTTCAATATCAGGCTCTTGTTCGGACATCTGCGCATGTCGAACGAGCACCGCGGGCTTTCGTGGTCATGTGACCATATCAAGAATTCAGTTGTTGTTTGGTTTTCGGCTGCAATAGTCGAATTGTCTAGCGGGTATATCCCCATTTTGTAACCGCGGGTTTTATCCCCAAAAGTATGTATAAGCGGGTTTATCCCCATATTATAACTGCGGGCTTTGCCCCCTTCTATCTTTTACGTCAAATATGTGTAGTGTGTGTTGTTTTGTACTGTGTCGTCGATTAAAAAATATGAAAAATAACTGAAAGTTATCATCTATAAATTAACACACACCAATCTCCTACAGCTCTGATCACACAAAATTTTCCGGGCTCGGGCGAGCTCAGTTCAAAAATGTTTCGGGCCCGGGCGGGCTCGGATTGCCGAAATAGAGCCCGAACTCACCTCTAGTGTGTGTGTGTGGGGGGGGGGGGGTCTTTAAATGGGATCCTAGATCGTATTCAAGCGAGTTCTAGAGAAAACGACGGAATTTTTTTCTAAAAGTATTTTTAGGCTAAGTTGAGAAGCATGACCTCGGTTCTTGACCCTGCACTTTCTGTTTATCAGCTTTGTGAATTGAACCTTTCAATCAGGAGGCAATAATCTAAAGCAGTGATGCCAGATGGTCGAAAATTATTTCCCCAAACAGGTCTTCAAATTTCCCCAAATCAGGGGGGGGGGGGTCGAAAAAAACCCCAACTTGATTTCTACTAAAAAGGAAAAATAATTTTTTTTCAAAACAACAACAAAACAAAAAAAAAATCAAGCAGATTTAAGCTCAGATTTTTCCCCAAATGAAGGCAATTTTTGAAAAAAAAAATCCCCAAATAATAATAAAGCTATTGAAAATCCCTGGTCGTAAGGATAAATCATTACGTTGCCAACATTGACAGAAAGTTGAAGAACTCCCCCAGATTTGCCCCCAAAAATTTTAGAATTCGCCCAAAAAGTCCCCACAAACATTTGGTCCCCAAAATTGTCCCCAAAAGCCTCAAAAATCCCCGAAATGGGGACAAAATCCCCAATCTGGAATCACTGATCTAAAGCAGGCCTGTCTAACCCAAAACGCTTGGTGGGCTGCATTGGAAATCTATTTTATTCAGGCGGGCCGCACCGCATGTATAAATGCGTATGTGTACATATGCTTGTGAGTGTATGAATCATGTATGTATATACTTTTTTCGAGGGAGTGGCAGAGTGAAGATTCGAAGCAGACTATACACCCATTTAAATTTCATTCATAAATTAGCAATAGTATCATAAAAAAATATAGAGAGAGATGACATACTTACATTAATAATTATAATAAAAAGAATGGTTATTGGATTTGATAATGTTTCAATATAACAATGTGATTTTTTATCTACCATAATCATTGAAAGGTATTTTCGCTTCGAAAAGTTAAAACGGATTTATTTATTTATTTTTAATGTGTTAAAATCAAAGTTGTCAAATTAGTCTCGCCGCGGGTTGGCTACCCCTGATCTAAAGAATAGTCTTAAATAAAGTCGGTTTGACTGAAAAACTTTTATTGGGTATCAGTACCTTTTTTTTTTTTTCTACTGACGCTAATTAAAAAATAATTTATTAAAGGAATTTCAAAGTTACTTACACGGATCAAACATATATATATATATATATATATATATATCCCTTTAATCTCACGACATGACACTGGACGTTTCATGAAGCCGTTCATTCTCAAGAAAGGATTTTATACAGCATACTGTCGCTGTTTAGGATTGCCATTTTTTCTGATCTTCCTTCACCTGAGTTAATTTTTATCTCCTCAAGAATCTACCAAGAATCTTGGAAGAATATATATGTATGCATGAATGTAATGATCACTTTAAAAAAAAAAAAAAAAACTGCATTTTTATTTTATTTATTTATTTTAAGTCTTGATTTTTATTCGATCTTTTTATACCGGCAATACTTTAAAATAGAATCTCAATAAATCGTCATTTATTATAACGATGTAATAAGAATATTTTTTATCGCTTATATCTTTAAAAATTGCTTTCGAGTGGAGAAAGTACTGATTTTAAGTCAAAATTTCAAAAAGAACTTTCGCTAGAATTTATATGTTTTAAAACTCCCGTGATTCTTCAATCAGGTTTTTGACAGTTGATCTGAGTGTGAGTCTGTTATCGGCACAACTCAAAAAACAGATTTTAGCGGGAAATCAATATCGGTATCCTAAATCTTTCTGTTGTGACATAGTCAAGGTTGTGTCCATTGTGTTCGACTGCCTGCGTGAGGTCTCTGGTGCCGGATTGTCTGCAGTCTCGAGAAACCGGGCATACCAGGGGTTTTTTCATCCTCATGGTTACAAAGTAACCGCGATTTCACGGATGGCTTTGATGTGCCGTTTGGGCACCCCACGCTAGGGTGGTACCCCGCCGTTTTGTCGCCAGTTGAAACTCCAATGAACTGTTGACCTGAGGATACTCCTCCTGACCAAAGACTGTTTGATTGGTGTTTGTCGAGTGGGAAAAATTGTTCCCCCCTTTCAGGTCACTAAGATTTTTGGAAGGACTAAGAATTCCAGATTATTAAATCGAGGACTTGGATTTACGTCTTGAAAGAGAACGGACGTTCTCTTGAATCTTTTAAACGGTTAGACCCGCTATGTTTCACAGGTATCTGTGATGTATGTCTAAAATGTTAAAAGTTGTTTTAATTAAAATCATGTTAAGTTTTGCATTTAAGATTATTATTCCTTGTGTGGGATTTAACACCAATTTTTGACTACTATCATGTGTTCCACGCTACTTACCTACTATATCACAGCTGAAGAAAAATGGTGACAGCGGTGGGATGTGCGCCTAGAGTAAATTAGGTGCAGCCCAAGTCTTAGATGATAAGAAACGCAATATCAAGAAGATTACCAGCCCAACAGATGTCTCAGAACTAGGAGTGGTGAGTCCCTTTCTTTTTCTATTTAAGTATCAGGGAGGTCTTAGTTGCAGGGGATTAACTGTATTTTGGGGTAACTTTCTTACAGGTGTTAACTGATCATAGGAAAGATTCTTCTTTTAGATTTTCAATGGTTCTTTTGTAGTTAAAAGAAGAAAAAATTTTAACGAAAGTCTTGGGAATCAAAAGGAAACGGGATCTTTGTTTCTATTTGTTTTGAATTTGTTTAACTCAATATAAATCCAAGTTAAGTGAAAAAAAAAAAAAAAAAAAAGTTAATTAATGTTTTTTTTTTCTGTGCAAAATAAAAGGCATCGGGTCAATTTTAATGTCATATTTTATTTTGGGGTATTTAAGTGTTTTTGCTTCGTTTTGTCAATTGAATTTCAAAATTCACTCAGTTGTGGTTGTGATAGGAACTGAAGTTCAGTAACAGTGAAGTGTTTTATTGTAGTCATTAATTGTTTATGTATTTTTTATTATTCTTGTGAGAAAAAATATATTTAGTATCAATTATTTTTTTTTCCCTTTCTCTTTTTTCTTTATTATTATTATTATTTTTTTCTCTTTTCTCTCTCGAGTGCTTGATTTGTTTTTTTAAAATGGCTTATTTAAGAAAATTGAATAAAAGTACTTTGCTATTATTAGCAACAGAATTTGAGACCGACGTATCGGAGGATACGAGAAATAAAGATATTATTCAGGCAATTTTAAACGCTTCTGATTACGATGAGGAAGAAGCAAAGGATTATTTAGTGAGAATTGTAAATGATTTAGAAAGAGTTGAAAGAGAGAAAGAGTTAGAAAGGAAGGAAAGAGACAACATTAGGCAGTTTGAGCTAGAAAAATTGAGGCTTCAAAATGAGGCAGAAGTCAATAGCACAGCGTCAACGGTAACATCAGTAGAACCGGGTAGAAAACGGATTCAATTAAGAGAATTGGTGCCTAAATTTGACCCAAAGCAAATTGACATTTCTTTGTTCCTTATGATTTTTGAGCGCCAAGCGGTAAAAGAAAAAGTCGAAGAAGATTGTTGGGTATCCCAATTAATCCCGTTATTACCGACGGATATAGCGGAGCTAATTGTAAAGGAGCCTGCGGATAAATTTGAAAATTACCAGCACATAAAAAAACTATTATTTAAGCGTTTCAAGTTGAGCGCGTTGGCGTTTAAAAATAAATTCGAAGACCATAACAAAAAACCAGCAGCTTTATGGGCGGATTTGGTGTACGAATTAAGAGGTTATTTAGACAATTGGTTAGAAGCCGTAGACGTTAAAGATTTTGAGTCTCTAAAAGAATTGATGCTCACTGAGCAAATTAAAAAAAGGGTTCCGTTTGAAATCCGAGAACATTATTTAGATACTTGGGAAGAGATAAATAATGCAACGAATCTCGCCGAAAAATGTGATAAATTTGAAGCGGTCAGGCGTGATCACAAAAAATTCGAACGGAAAAATTCCTTCAAGAGAGAAAAAACAAATTTCGGGTATTCTAGAAATAGTTATGACGCGAAAGGGGAAAGTGATAAGCAGGGAAAAAGAGAACTAGGTAAGAAAGAATTGGTTCAGAATGAGGAAATTTTCGAGAAACCGAGAAAAATAATTTGTTATCTCTGCGGTCAAGCTGGACATATAAGACCTCGGTGTCCTTTGAACGATAAATCGGAGGCGATTGTAAATCATGTAATTACAGCGCATTATTTGAGTCCATCTTTCAGGCCATATGTTAAAAATGCTGTTATAAACGGGGTTTATCGTAATTATTTATTAGACTCAGGTTCGGAGATAGATATTTGTGACCGTTCATGGGTTAATGATCAAGATTGGTTGGGAGAGACGGTGAAAATACGGCAGCCATTAGATTCCGAATGTATTTCCTTACCTGTGGCTAGGATTACGATTGAGGGAGATTTTGGTATTATTGTGACTAAAGCGGCCGTGAAACCAATCGATTTGATTCAGGAATATTATTTAATGGGGAATAAAACCGCTAGGTTGATTGAAGCGCAGAGAAGACGCTCATTAGGTGAGAGTAAAATCACTAGTAAAGAAAAACTTCAAAATGAGTCTCATGTACAAACTTTCCATAAAAACAACTCTCGTTCGCCCATACAATCCCGTTTTTCTAACGCTAAAGGAAAAAAGAAAAATGAATCCAGTCCAAACTTTTGGGAAAACCCAGCTCCCCGTTTTGGAAAGTGGAGGACGAAAGTCACGAAATTATGTTTCACGTGTCAATCACCGGAGCATTTGAGTCGAAACTGTGACAAAATGAAAGGATATTTAAAGGGTTTTCAGGAGCCGAAAGCAAAATTTAAAAGGACTGATCATTTTGGGAAAGATAAGCGCGTAGGCCAACAGACCCGACTTTCAAATCCTTTACTTGTTAGACGTATAACAAAAGATTATCAGAGAGAGAAACTGAACAATGCAGTGGACGAACGCGAAACTGAATAGCAGGTGTCTGCTACTGGGAAGGAGGGAAGTTTCTTACAAGTTTTGTTTGTTTATTTAGTTTTCCTTCCTCTCTCAGAATTGTAAGAGTGAAATGTTTTTTTATTTTTATTTTATGCAATTTTCTGTGTAGATTTTCTGTGTTTGGAATATTATGCAAAAATTGAATTAATCGTTTCTGTGTTTTTAATTTTTTTAATTTTCATATATATGAATTTTGGTTAAACTGTGCTTTTAAGTTAGAAGGTATTATGTAAAGAAGTGTTAACTGCAACGTAATAAAATTGTTTAGATGAAAAGAAAGGAAATCTGTGTGAGGAATTATTTAGGGAAAAGCTGTAGAGAAAAAATGATTTTTTTTTTTTTGATTGATAGCATGTCATTGTTAGTTACGGATACTGAGTGATCCATGTTAACTAAGATGATGCATATTGTAGGTTTGCTTTTTTCCATTGCATAATTTTCCTTTTAAAATTTATTGAGATTTCTTTCTTTTACTTATTTTTAATTGGGTATTTTATTTATCCTTACGGTGTGGTTGCATACTTCTTTCTTCTCTTGTAGATAATTGCCTAACTGATTAACTGAATGTCATCTCTATTATTATTTTTTTGTATGTAGCATTGTGTAGGAATGTATGAAATTTTAATTCTTAGACGTATTAATTTTTAGCATTTTATTTTTCAAGTTTATTTTATTTTATTATCTTTTTTTTTTTTTTTAACTTGAGTGGTCTATTTATAATTTTTTTTTGTGGACTATGATTTATTTAATATTTTAAAATTTTTGTGTGGCCCTTGTGAAAAAAAAAAGTGTGAAAAGTTTTAAAAATATTTGAAATCTTTCAGAAATACAATTTTTATTTATTATTAATTTAGCATTTCAATTTTACGGTGGAGTTAACAGTGTTATGTAAAGAAAATTTTGAATTTTTTTTTGTGTTTATTACTTAGAATTAAGCATAATTCTGATGTTAGGAAAACTCCAACTGAGTGGATTGTTTTCAATTGTTTTTTTTATTACTATTATTCATTTTATTTAAAGTTAACTCACTTTTAAGGTGTAAAATTGGAAATGTGGTTTAATTTTATCTGGGGAAAGACCTCCCTGGGGCTTAATTGAAAAATGGGGGTCGCCTACTGGAGTGCTGTTGGTCGCCTACTGGAGTGCTATCGGTCCTACCGGTCGCCAACTTGTGTCGCCAGCTTGTGTTATATGTGTGTCAAGAGCTGGATTTTGCTCTCCATAGTCGTGCAAAATCTTCTTATGGGGAGAGGAGCTGTGACATAGTCAAGGTTGTGTCCATTGTGTTCGACTGCCTGCGTGAGGTCTCTGGTGCCGGATTGTCTGCAGTCTCGAGAAACCGGGCATACCAGGGGTTTTTTCATCCTCATGGTTACAAAGTAACCGCGATTTCACGGATGGCTTTGATGTGCCGTTTGGGCACCCCACGCTAGGGTGGTACCCCGCCGTTTTGTCGCCAGTTGAAACTCCAATGAACTGTTGACCTGAGGATACTCCTCCTGACCAAAGACTGTTTGATTGGTGTTTGTCGAGTGGGAAAAATTGTTCCCCCCTTTCAGGTCACTAAGATTTTTGGAAGGACTAAGAATTCCAGATTATTAAATCGAGGACTTGGATTTACGTCTTGAAAGAGAACGGACGTTCTCTTGAATCTTTTAAACGGTTAGACCCGCTATGTTTCACAGGTATCTGTGATGTATGTCTAAAATGTTAAAAGTTGTTTTAATTAAAATCATGTTAAGTTTTGCATTTAAGATTATTATTCCTTGTGTGGGATTTAACACCAATTTTTGACTACTATCATGTGTTCCACGCTACTTACCTACTATATCACACTGTACTATTAGTCCAGGCAACGAAGGCCAAAATTTGACGAATAGAGGAAAAAAATCGTGTAGTTTTGAAATTTTACATACTCATAGCCGAGAGGGTCCTGAACAACATACTAAAAGTCCCCGCCCGTGGGGGGTGAGCGGGGGGCAGGGGGGGCATTTAAGGGGGGCAATTTTCGGTTTTTATTAAATATCTTAAAAACTATCGCATTTAGAGAAAAAATGTCAATTACAAAATTAATCTACGTAAAATTTGCTACAAAAATGTATATTACATTTTGTTTTTACGATTATTAGTTTAGAAGATATAGGGACATGAAGTAACACATTTTCTTGAAAAATTCTTTTTTGCAATAGTAAAATCAACTAAAGTGTGCAATTAAAAGGGTTCTTGTCAAATATTTTCTAATGTAAAAAACAAATATATACATAGGGAATATGCAAGGATAATACAGCATGTTTTGTAAGTTTTAAATAATTTTAAGGCTAGTAGGTGCAAGTGGCGGTTTGAGTAAAAATCTGGATAAGTCCAGTCAAAATAGGAAAAATAGAAAAAAAAAAAATCGTGTAGTTTTGAAGTTTTGCACACTCATAGCCGAGAGGGTCCTGAACAACATACTAAAAGTCCCTGCCCGTGGGGGTGAGCGGGGGGCAGGGGGGGCATTTAAGGGGGGCAATTTTCAGTTTTTATTACATATCTTAAAAACTATCGCATTTAGAGAAAAAATATCAGGTACAAAATTAATCTATGTAAAATTTCCTACAAAAATGTATATTACATTTTGTTTTTACGATCATTAATTTAGAAGATATAGGGAGATGAAATAACACATTTTCTTGAAAAATTCTTTTTTTGCAATAGTAAAATCAACTAAAGTGTGCAATTAAAAGGTTCTTGTCAAATATTTTCTAATGTAAAAAACAAATATATACATAGGAAATATGCAAGGATAATACAGCATGTTTTGTAAGTTTTAAATAATTTTAAGGCTAGTAGGCGCAAGTGGCGGTTTGAGTAAAAATCTAGATAATGAAGACCCAAAACCGATCAACATTAAAACAAAATCGTGTAGCTTAGAAATTGAGCACAGTTATAAAGTTAAGTGCCCTGAATAACATACTAAAAGTCCCTAACCATGGGGGGGGGGGCATTTAAATGGGGCACATTTCAGTTTTTATTAAGTATCTTGAAAACTATCGCATTTAGAGAAAAAAAAGTCTCAAAGATATAAGATTTTTTTAAATGTTGATCAGTTTTGGGTCTTCGTTATCTGGATTTTTACCAAAACACCACTTGCGCCTACTAACCTTAAAATTATTTAAAACGTACAAAACATGCTGTATTATCCTTACATATTCCCTATGCATATATTTGTTTTGTACATTAGAAAATATTTTATCAGAACCCTTTTAATTCCACAATTTAGTTGATTTTACTATTGCAAAAAAAAAAAAAAAAAAAAAAAAAAATCAAGAAAATGTGTTATTTCGTTCCCCTATATCTTCTAAACTATTGATCATACAAACAAAATAGAATATACAATTTTTTTAGGAAATTTCACGTAGATTAATTTTGCAATTGAGATTTTTTTTTCTGTAAATGTACTTAATAAAAACTGAAATGTGCCCCCTTTAATGTCCCCCATGGTTAGGGACTTTTAGTATGTTATTCAGAGCACTTAACTTTATAACTGTGCTCAATTTCTAAGCTACACGATTTTTTTTTTTTTTTTTTTTTTGTTGATCGGTTTTGAGTCTTCGTTATCTAGATTTTTACTCAAATCGCCACTTGCGCCTGCTAGCCTTAAAATTATTTAAAACTTACAAAACATGCTGTATTATCCTTGCATATTCCCTATGTATATATTTGTTTTTTACATTAGAAAATAATTGACAAGAACCCTTTTAATTGCACACTTCAGTTGATTTTACTATTGCAAAAAAGAATTTTTCAAGAAAATGTGTTATTTCATCTCCCTATATCTTCTAAACTAATGATCGTAAAAACAAAATGTAATATACATTTTTGTAGGAAATCTTGCGTAGATTAATTTTGTAATTGACATTTTTTCTCTAAATGCGATAGTTTTTAAGATATGTAATAAAAACTGAAAATTGCCCCCCTTAAATGCCCCCTGCCCCCCGCTCACCCCCCACGGGCGGGGACTTTTTGTATGTTGTTCAGGACCCTCTCGGCTATGAGTGTGCAAAACTTCAAAATTACACGATTTTTTTTTTTCTATTTTTCCTATTTTGCCTGGACTTATCCAGATTTTTACTCAAACCGCCACTTGCGCCTACTAGCCTTAAAATTATTTAAAACTTACAAAACATGCTGTATTATCCTTGCATATTCCCTATGTATATATTTGTTTTTTACATTAGAAAATATTTGACAAGAACCCTTTTAATTGCGCACTTTAGTTGATTTTACTATTGCAAAAAAGAATTTTTCAAGAAAATGTGTTATTTCATCTCCCTATATCTTCTAAACTAATGATCGTACAAACAAAATGTAATATACATTTTTGTAGGAAATTTTACGTAGATTAATTGTGTGATTGACATTTTTTCTCTAACTGCGATAGTTTTTAAGATATTTAATAAAAACTGAAAATTGCCCCCCTTAATTGCCCCCCCTGCCCCCCGCTCACCTCCCACGGGCGGGGACTTTTAGTATGTTGTTCAGGATCCCCTCGGCTATGAGTGTGCAAAATTTCAAAACTACACGATTTTTTTCTTCTATTTTTCCTATTTTGACTGGACTATATATGGAGATGTTAAAACTGTTTATTGGGATCGGACAAATGGTTCGGGTTACAGGGACATGCAAAACTATTTTAGCGCGTTACGTCTATGGGCGAAACGTGTCATTGGTACAGTTTAACATTTTTAAACTGCACTGAAAAAAATGAAATGAACACATATTTTTTTAATATACATAAAAGCATGTTTCGCATGCAATATGGAATGAAAAGCACTTATTCTTTTTCCACAAGGCCACACAAAAGATTTTGGATCTGTTAGGACTATGATTGAAAATGGCTCTACGTCTCAAGCTGTTGTATGAATTTTTTGGTCATGTAAAATTTAATTACACACTTATAGACAATGGTGTGGCCCTATAAATCTTAAAGTTAATCATACCACATGGTATAGAAAACATGTTAACGTACTAATGAATAATGAATATTAATTTCGTTACGTTTTTGTACGGTATAAAGATATTCAAGTATCTATTAAAGAAATGCCTCTCATTTGGCTCTAATGTACTGCGTGCATAAAGCAGTAGTGCTATCGAATGAAATTGGTATGTAATTATTTTTTATTGCATTGCGTTCAAATAAATGAAATTACTTTGGCATAAATATTTTTTATTATTTTACCAAAACACACAAAATTGTCGATAATTATCATTTTGGATACATTGTAAACGGTCTATTATATTATGGTATGGGACACATTACGATAAGCTTGAATGGTAAATATTGAAATGCTGTTTAATGCTTGATAAAGTTTCTTATTTTGTATCTCCTGAATCAAGTACACAGTCAGTATAGTGTGTGTAAATCGATTCTTCTCAAAGGGTGTGCCAAGACGCACTGGTGTACACTAGATTGCCCAGCTATGCTTTGTGGTATTCTAGAGAAATATGTGTCTAGATATAAAAATGAATACAATACTGGCAGGGCCTGACTATCGCATGGGCACCCGGGGCTCGTGCCCTGCGCACGAAATTTCTGAGGGGCACAAAATTTTACTAATGGTTAAAATTTATAGAATTTATAGTCTAAATCTTCCTCTTCCCCCCCTCCTAATTTAACTGTGTTTCACTCACATGAATAACATTTTAAAATAAAATATGTCATTAGGCTAACTGAGGATGATTCTTTTTAACACTTTCCAACAAGGTTGAAAAGTGTTTATGACTTCGGTTTGTCTGTCTGTCTATCTGTCCGTCTGTCTGTCTGTCCGTCTGTCTGTCTGTCTGTCCGCGCTCTAACTCCCGTAAATATTTATGGAATTTCTTGAAACTGATATATGTTACTCAAGTTCACTATCGGACGGTCCCTATTGAAAATGGAGTTTATACCTCTACTGGTTTGTGTACAGGGACACCCGAAAATATTTCAAAGCATTGTGTTCTATGAGAGGTATTTCTATAAACCATAATTTCATACCTTTACTGTAGACATACCTTAATGAAATTAAAATATGTTATTCAAGCTCACTATCGGACGTTCCCTATTGAAAACGGAGATTATACCTCTACTCGTTTGTGTACAGGGACACCCGAAAGTATTTCAAAGCATTGTGTTCTATGAGAGGTATTTCTATAAACCATATTTTCATACCTTTAATCTAGACATATCTTAATGAAATTGAAATATGTTAATCAAGTTCACTATCGGACGTTCCCTATAGAAAATGGAGTTTATACCTCTACTGGTTTATGTACAGGGACACCCGAGAGTATTTGAAAGCATTGTGTTCTATCAGAGGTATTTCTATAAACCATATTTTCATACCTTTACTGTAGACATATCTTAATGAAATTGAAATATGTTATTCAAGTTCACTATTGGATGTTTTCTCCATCAAATGGAGGAAATACCACCATCGGTTCATGTACAGGGACACTCAAAAGTATTCCAAAGCATTGCGTTCTAGGAGAGATATTTCTATAAATCAAACTTTAATAACTTTACTATCCACGATGTTTTAGGAAATTGAAATATGTTATTTACATGCACAAAAGAATTCTTTGCATAGAATGTAGCATGATTAGCATTAGATTTACAGGGTGGCACAAAAATATCCAGTTATATTAAGAGGAATTAATAAAAAATTGCTAGAATTGTACTTTCGTTTACGTTAAGCGTTTTTAACACTTTCTAGCATTTTTTAAATGTGAATATGATTTCAGATTTGTGTATCTGCCTGTCCGTCCGTCTGTCTGTCTGCCTGCCTGTCTGTCTGTCCGATCTCTAACTCCCGTAAATATTTATGGAATTTCTTAAAACTGCTATATGTTATTCAAGTTCACTATCGGATGTTTTCTATTGAAAATGGAGTTTATACCTCTATTGGTTTGTGTACAGGGACACCCGAAAGTATTTCAAAGCATTGTGTTCTATGAGAGCTATTTCTGTAAACCATATTTTCATACCTTTTCTGTAGACATATCTTAATGAAATTGAAATATGTTATTCAAATTCCCTACTGGATGTTTCCTGTATAAAATGGAGGAAATACCACCACGGATTTATATACACGGACACTCAAAAGTATTCCAAAGCATTGCCTTCTATGAGAGATATTTCTATAAATCAAATTTTAATAATTTTACTTTCCACGAAGTTTTAGGAAATTGAAATATGTTATTTACACACACAAAAGAATGCTTTGCATAGAATGTGGCATGATTAGCATTAAATTTACAGGGTGGCACAAAAATATCCAGTTATATTAAGAGGTATTAATAAAAAAATGCTAGAATTGTACTTTCGTTTACGTTAAGCGTTTTTAACACTTTGTAGCATTTTTTAAGTGTGACTATGATTTCAGTTTTGTGTATCTGCCTGTCCGTCCGTCTGTCTGTCTGTCCGATCTCTAACTCCCGTAAATATTTATGGAATTTCTTAAAACTGATATATCTTATTCAAGTTCACTATCGGATGTTCCCTATTGAAAATGGAGTTTATACCTCTACTGGTTTGTGTACAAGGACACCCGAAAGTATTTCAAAGCATTGTGTTCTATGAGAGCTATTTCTGTAAACCATATTTTCATACCTTTACTTTAGACATATCTTAATGAAATTGAAATATGTTATTCAAATTCCCTACTGGATGTTTCCTGTATAAAATGGAGGAAATACCACCACGGATTTATATACACGAACACTCAAAAATATTCCAAAGCAGTGCGTTCTAGGAGAGATATTTCTATAAATCAAATTTTAATTACTTTCCACGAAGTTTTAGGAAATTGAAATATGTTTTTACATGCACAAAAGAATGCTTTGCATAGAATGTGGCATGTTTAGCATTAAATTTACAGGGTGGCATAAAAATATCCAGTTATATTAAGAGGAATTAATACAAAATTGCTAGAATTGTACTTTCGTTTACGTTAAGCGTTATTAACACTTTCTAGCATTTTTTAAGTGTGAATATGATTTCAGCTTTGTGTATCTGCCTGTCCGTCCGCCTGTCTGTCTGCCTGTCTGTCTATCCAATCTCTAACTCCCGTAAATATTTATGGAATTTCTTAAAACTGATATATGTTATTCAAGTTCACTATCGGATATTCCCTATTGAAAATGGAGTTTATACCTCTACTGGTTTGTGTACAGGGACACCCGAAAGTATTTTAAAGCATTGTGTTCTATGAGAGCTATTTCTATAAACCATATTTTCATACCTTTACTGTAGACATATCTTAATGAAATTAAAATATATTATTCCAATTCCCTACTGGATGTTTCCTGTATAAAATGGAGGAAATATCACCACCGATTTATATACAGGGACCCTCAAAAGTATTCCAAAGCATTGCGTTCTATGAGAGAGATTTCTATAAATCAAATTTTTATTATTTTATTTTCCACGAAGTTTTAGGAAATTGAAATATGTTATTTATATGCACAAAGAAATGCTTTGCATAGAATATAGCATAATTAGCATTAGATTTACAGGGTGACAGAAAAATATCCATTTATATTAAGAGCTATTAATAAAAAATTGCTGAAATATTACTTTCGTTTACATTGAGTGTTTTTTACACTTTCTAACATTTTTAAGTGTGAATATGATTTCAGTTTGTGTATCTGTCCATCTGTCTGTCTGTATGTAAGCCCGCGCTCCAACTCCTGTAATTATTTATGGAATTCCTGGAAACTGATATATTTTATTGAAGTTCACTATCGGATGTTCTTCCATATTGAAAATGGAGTGAATATCTCTTCTGGTTTGTGTACAGGGATATCCAAAAGCATTCGAAAGCATTTTGTTCTATGAGTGTTGTTTTTATAAACATTATCCCTATAGAATTTTCCCCATTTAAAATGACATTAATAGGTCCTGTACAACTAGTTTGTTTACAGGGACAAAAAAAAAAAAAAAATGCCAATGCATTACGTTTTAGGACAGAATTTTTTGAAAATTATATTTAAAAGTCTTTCTACTGTAAAAATCATAAAAATATTGAAATTTATTGTTAATACTCTATAATAATCTTTTGTATAGAATATGATATGATTAACTCTCTGATTTACAGGGCTACACTAAAATATTCAGAGAGATCAAAAGCTGTGATTATAATCTAATGGCTGCATTTTCTTTTGCGTTAAGCCTTTTTAACACTTTCCAAAATGCCTAAGAGTAATTTTAAAATCAATTTGTCGATCTGTATATTTTTCAGTCCTTCTGTCTGTTGTGTGATAACGTAGGCAAAGAATATTAAAAGTTATTCGATACAACAATTACGTACAGTTGGAAAGTGTTACTAATCAATGCGTACTACATGATTTTTCTTTCTTGTTTTTTTGTTGTCTTTAGAGCTCAAAACAGTTACAGATTAATGTTTTTATCAAATATGTATAATTTTTCGGTCTGCGTTTTCACCTGCTAAAACTGTGGTATGTCAATAACCGTTTTTTTTTTTTTTTTTTTTGGGGGGGGGGGGAGTGGGAAATATAGGAATGAAATATGGCTCTTGTTAGGGGGCACGAAAAGCTTAAAAAAAATTTTTTTAATCGGGCCCTGAGTACTGGAATCAGGGCCCGATCAGGTCAAAAGTGGGCCCAGGGCCCAATATTAAGGTGAATAAACGTCCTCGAATCATGGACAGTCCTCGAATTTCGACCCATGTCCTCAGCAATTTGAAAATCATTTAAGGACACAAAATGTTCTCGAATTTACGAATTTATCCTCAAATTGAAAGTCATTTTTTTTACTCCCTAAATATATATATAATGCTTCATTCAAGAGAAAGGAAGTGAAGAACGTCAAAACAGCTAAATTAACTGTCAAGTTATCTCCAAAAACCCGCTGCTACAGCGCCTAGAATATACAGTGTCTCAAGCGCTTATGATCGAATTTCGAATGCTTAAAATACTGATAAAAAAATTAAACTTCCCAGATGACGCTGCGATCGAATTTTTTGCTGAAATCAAAGAGCTGATTGGCTTTTCCCAGTTTTGTCTGCTCAATCATGTGATCTAAACACATAATTCACCAATAGGGAGTTTTTCAAGCAATAAACTCGATCGCACTGACCTCTGGTGAAAGGCTTAATTTTTAAGGCACTGATTTGCTGGTCGCTTTCCACACTATGTGTTCTAGGCGCCACTGTTTCCATCCAATGCCCCATAAACTTAATACATATCAGCCAATTCCTCGTTACTGAACTGATGAATCCTTCTCCTGCGAAATCCTTTTGCCTGAAGTAACCTGCTTCTTGCCATTATATATATGTGAACTTAACCCTTCAGTGGGGCAGGTCGCCCTTTTCGACCCAATTTCCTGTGTAAAACTTGTTTATCATGGTCTAACAGACTACATTAAGTTTGTAAACAAAATTTCAGGAACCCCCCCCCCCTTACATATGTTTAAGTGCAGCTGCAAGCACCAATAATAATCAGTGCCCAGCCCTATTTTTTTCAGCCAGATGGTATAAAAACTGTTGAAAGCGTTTCAAAATTAATTTTATTTAAGATGAGACTATATGGACATTGCAAATATATGTTGTATAGCTGTGATAAAGCATTATTTAGCTCTGTCCTCGAATGGCACTTCAATTTGAGAACGGTTTGTCCTCAAATTGAGTTTAAAAAATTTGGTCGCCTTACCAATAGGCATTCGCATCCTCTACCCATTATTTTCCCATTGTTTTCACCACTCTGAAAAAAAAGCCTTACATTTTCCCATTATTTCATCCAAAAATGCACATTTCAGTAAAATATTACTTTTGTAAAACTTTTCATTTCGCTTTCAAATGTAAAATATTCATGAAGTATTGATTTCAAAAACATTTTTATACATTTAATTTAGAAATTTATTCATCAATCATGAAAGTTCATTGAACTTTCATGGTTGATGAATAAATGTCTAAATTAAATTAAAATTTCGTGGTCTATTGGAGTTGTGCCATGAATACTAATGTCACTTGATATAGCTGTGTTTATAGACATGACTTTGCCAACGAATGTTATGTGAGAAACGCCTAGCTGGTAATCAGCCAGGCTAGTTCGATGGTTTGAGCATCCGCACGTAAAGCGGAAGGCCCGGTTTCGATTCCCGGCTCTGGCATTTCTCACACAGTTGGTATAAAAAATCAGCCTTCCACTCCAAAATTTTCTGAAATGAATTTTTATACATTTTAAATATACATATATATTGTAAACGAAATTCCGGACACCAATCGGTCCATGCGTTAATCAGGCCCTTACTGTAATACTCCATTGCGTCTTAACACGTCTAAATTATGTTAATTGACAGAGATTTTTATGTATTAATTTATTTTTCAAAAAACAGCAGCAAGAATGATATTGTTGTGTATATAACTTATTTTCAAATAAATATACCGAAATAAAATTTATAGATTTCAGAAAATAAAACAATATATTGAGCAATCTTATTCTAAAGGTGAACAGAAATTAAGAACCAGTAACCACGTGGAAATACAATGAAATTTTTTTCTCCCACGTCCTTATGTCAATTAGGCTTTTCTACCCCCACCAAAATTAAGTTTAAAAAGAAAAAGGATTTTTCTATGTATTAGTATTCACTTTTACGTATTGACGAGGAAATAAGAATTACCATTTAAATATTTATAACTTAATTATTATAACATATTTCTTATAAATTTATATTCAGTGTACCTACAGTTATTTGTGCTCTAAATGCCAAATCGCCCGGTTTAAAAACGTTTGAGAACCATATTGGTATAGATAATATTTTGAAAATGAAGATAAAGCTTTAACAGGGATAAAAAATATCCGTCTTTTTTTCCACTACTAACTTCATGCAGAAATATTTCTCTTCTGGTACATTTATAGTAATATGTCATGCCATGTTTATAGAACGTAGATATTATTTTATAAAAATAATGGTAGCAATAAATTTGAAAATTTCTCATTCATGAGATGAGTGTCCTGAAAAAAGTGCGGAGCCTGCTTTAAATAGAAAAACTAAAACTAAAATAGAATAATTACATTTAAATAAAAAATAACTTAAAAACAAGAACGAAAATTCGTTGCCAGTACAGAATTCATTGCATTCTTCTGTTTTAATTTAATTTAATAAGACACAGTGCGGCTTAAGCGTGATTAAATCAAAATCAATTAAAGTTAATGTCAATGTCTTAAGAATAAATTGAAATAATTTTGAAAGCTATCTTCAAAAATTAAAATGGATACAAACATAAAAATATATAAGAAATGTTTTAAGAATAAATGAAAATAGTTTAATTGATAATAAAAATAAATAGAAATATGCGTGTAGCGTGTGAAAGCGCTTTCAATTTTTTTTAAAGCTATTCCACTTAATTTTTATTTTAGTGGCGCCATCTACTATATATTTTGTTAAATAAAAACGCTACGTTGCAATGATCGCATACTGAATACTATAATATTGGAACAATCTTGCAGCTCGCAAAGGATGTGTAAGACTCTTTTCAACTGTATTTGTATGTTTAGCTGTTGCTTCTTGCACGGCATAGTTTAATCTATACTAATATTATAAATGCGAAAGTTTGGAGGGATGTATGGATGCAGGGGCGCGCCAGCATTGTCAGGCGCCTGTGTGCAGAGTTTCAGTTGGCGCCCTATATTACTTTTTTTTTTTTTTTTTTTTTTTTTTAAATTCATTTTATAAAAAGTTATCATTTAGCAAGTCAATTTAATCTCGAACCTTAATAGTAATAAGTTTATTGAATGGCTTATAAAATAGAAAAATGTATCAATTAAAATGAAATTTAAAAAGATACAAATAAAATGGGCATTTTTCAGAAAGAGAAAAATCTTATACGAGTTGCAAAAATACGAGGTACGATTTTGAAGGCAAATAGAGGAAACCAAAATAGGCAGATTTAGTGTGAATGCAGGTGCAGAAATGCCACGTTGAGGCATTATAATAGATCGCGCAGGTGAGAGTTGTTAGTTTAAACGTTTCTATTTGTTTGGGTCTAATTTTTAAGTAAATATTTAAACACAAAAAATACTCTTAGTAAACTAAACGTTCCTTCACTTCATTACACCTTTTGCGAGTATTATGCATATCATACTGATCCCAAATATCAGTCTCTATCCATAATGTTACCAAAATGTCGATTTTCTTGCGTGAAAAAGGTAATTGTAAAAAAACAGGCAGTTTATTGTCGAAAGATACACTTTATTCAAGTGTTATTCTCGAAAAAAAAAAAAAAAAAAAAAAAAACTAAATTACCATACTCAAATTCATACCTGAAAAAGTCACAAAACAACATTAAAAACAACACAGAATGGAATTTCACTCATTTAAGAATAAATATAAACCATTTAAACCGAAACGAACGTTCAGAACAAATGTCCGAATACAACTGATCTCTTTGGGAGTGTCTCTTCTGTTTTTATAATTTCTGTCGTAATTTGACGAAGTTTCGAGGTTATTCTGCGCCAATAAGCAATTGAGGAATCCAGAAAATTCCAGAACTCTGCTTTTATTGAAGATAGAGCTTCTAAACTTTGGAAACACTAAATTATTACTTCTCGCCAAGTTTGATTGCCATGTCACCAAACTGATCGCTAAGTTGCCAAGTCTGTATGGAAGACTGACAATCTCCTCCCTTCCCACCCACCGTTAAAATATTGAATGAACTGTTCCTTATTTGCCCTTTAATTGTAAATCTTCTTTTGTTGCAACAACACCTTTCGTTTAGGAAAATGGTTTAGTTCTTTACAATAATATAACGAAATTTTTTTTTTTTTAGTCATACTATTGCAGTATGTTGCACATATAAATGAGTTTGACATTTTGTACTATTACAGATAAATGGAATTTATAAGTATATAAAATTAGAACTCATAATAATAATAATAATCTCCTATATTATAATAATAATAAAATCCGTAGTGAGTTCTATTTTTCTCAATTCTATTGTTGAAAACACTCGAAATACTCTTCAGACCAAACTAATATATGACTATCGATATAGGGACAAGATTTGACTTGGTTAATTGTGAAAGTTTTTTTTTTTTTTTTTTTAAGGAACAAATAAATTTATAAATACATAAAATAGGAGCTTATAATAAATATTTCTTGGTAAATATAGATAAAACATACTTAACAGGGAAAACAAAACATCTAATGAAAGGAATTTTGCCCCTTTTCATCATCTAAACTTTTTATGTAATTTGTATGTAAATTTGTATGTGTTTTCCCATATAGTAGTAAGATACAAAAAATTTTTAAACTATTTTGCCGCGATGTTTGTACGCCGCACAGATATAAATAATAGATAAATTTATAAAAGTGGTGGTCCGTCATTAAGGGCCAGTAGGCACGGCCCCACTTAAATTTTTTCTCGATTGAAATAATAATAATAATAATAATAATTCATTTGTTTTTCGTACTGTTCAAAAATATATACACAAAATAACTACGTCCATCTAACATTTTCTTAATCATTTATTTGTCTAGTATATATTCTTTTCGGCTGTCGTAAATCATTTAATGACTCACCGACCGACCACTACTACCCTTTTCCTTATCTGAGGGAATGGCTTGTAATGAGGGCTGTTTTCAAGCGGCCCGAGATTGGCGTATTTATTTGTACATATTTATTCTACTAGAACAGCGGGTTAACAGATTTGGCGACGAACTGCTTTATCAGTATTAGCACGTTGTAATTTTTTTCGTTGATGGGCCCACGAAAGCTGGCCCATTGAAACAAACCTATAGGGAAAAAACTGTCTCCTTTAAAATATGTTAACCATACAATTCGCGGATAAAACTTGGCGGCTTCTGCGTTACTTTTTTGTTTCCTCATTGGTTTTTCGGAGCATTTTTTAGAGTCATATATGATATTCATAAATTTAATTCATCAACCTGGAAATTAATTTTTGATAGAATGGAGTAGAAGGTCAAATTTGTCACTTGATATAGCTGCTTTAATGCAGACTCGGTGACCTTGCCAACGTAAATTGTGTGAGAAGTGCCGATCTGGTTATCAGCCAGGGTAGCTCAGTGGTTAGAGCATCCGCGCGTTAAGCGGAAGGCCCGGGGTTCGATTCCCGGCTCTGGTATTTTTCACATAGTTGGTAAAAATCAGCCTTCATATATGATAGCCTAAAATTTTAATGTTTAAAAAAGACATCTGGTAATAGTCAAAAATATTTTTCTAGATTTGCTTTTGAGATAAAAGCTCGTATAATAATTTGAGACCTCTTAAACTAACGTATTTTGAATTTAAATGAAAAAAAAAAAAAGAAAGAAATTGCGACCCCCCCCCCCCCCCCCCCCCGTTCCCTTCAAAATGGTGTACTAAAACTTTTATACAAATGAATTGTAAAATGTAATGGATATAGATTAACTATCTACATAAAATTGTAATTTATTATTATTATTAAATGATTTTTCTTTTAAAAACGATTTAATAGAAACATCTGCAATGTTTCTTTTCTCTTTCTTTCTTTCTTTCTTCCTTTTTTTTTTTTTTTTTTTTTTTTTTAATATGATAGGCCGTCTTATTTATTTATTGAAATTTAATTTATCTAAAATTAAGCTCTTAAAGTGACAAACATGGTACTTTTCTAATATGTATCCACATTACATTAATCATGACTTTCTAAATTTCAATACAACTTCTTACAAATTGGTTAAGGTTTATTTTATTTATTTTTTAAGATAAAAAACTTGAATATAACATTTGAAATTCTATACTTTAAAGATTTGGGGCTATAATTCGCTCAAGCTAAATAATATTACACTTTGAGACATCTTAGTTTACATTTTAATAATGTGTAGTGTGTGTCACGGTTAAAACCAGTTGACTAAAAGAAACTCCTAGACCTGAGTGGTGTACTCTAAATGTTACATAGCATTTATTTATGTGAGTTTCAGAGAAAACCATGGAAAACTCCAAATGTATACGTCAACGAAAGTGACCCGAACTTGGCAATTCCCGTCTACCAGTTTCCAGATATTCTAATGTTCAATTGATCAAAATTTTGCAATTGTAGTTATAAAACTTTAATTTTTGGGATACTTTTATGCAGTTTTTTTCCAGAATGTTGAATTTAAGTTTCGTCATCAAAAATTTTTTTTCTCCAAAATTTCGTTTTACATCCCACTTTAATAATGTTTATTTTAATGTTTGAATATGAATAGTATTAATGTTAAATAACATATCATGCTACGGTTCGGGCCCCCACCTGTGAACATTTGCACGAGCCGCGACTGATTTATAAGTAGATAAAATAAGAATATACAGTAAAAATTATTAAGTGTTAAAAAAGATTATATGACAGATAATATTATTTAGTGATATGTAATTCATTTGCGTGAGTTTTTGTGAATTCTGGCATAATATAGATCCATTTGATTCAAAATATCTTATGCTATCGATGTAATTGCAAAATTTAAAAATCTGTCTGATACCGTTGTGGAGCGTAAGTATTTTTTGATCATTTTAAATTTAGAAAAAGATTGTTCCACTGATGCTACTGGTAATTATGACAGAATAATCTCGAAAACAATTAATCCGCATATAAAATTTATTCTTGCTGAGATGATTCGGAGTAAGGTGACGTTTGGAAACGTGTTTGTGGCCTCAAGAAAGAAAAGGGGGGATTTCGTAAAATCCCGTTACAACTAGGTGTCGGATACATAGAAACAATTTGCACGCCAAAATACGCGAGCACAGTTCCCATAGATTTTACACGACAAACTTACTCCTAAAAGGTGGAGGGAGGGTCTCTAGAATTTACCCCTCTTTACGCCCTCCCCCCCCCCCTCAAATCGAAAATTACAAAAAAAAAAAAAAAAAAAAAAAAAAAAAAATGCGTTTTTGGAAATATTTTAAAGAAGACGCATACCTGTTTTCAACACCTTTGTATCATTTTTAGTAGAATTCTTTTAGTAGAATTCAGAATTTGCGAAATTTCCTCCCAAAATAGATTTTTCACCTACCTCCTTAAAAATCGAAAATTCCAAAATTGCAGAAAATGCTTTATTTATTTATTTTTTATTTATTTATTTTTATGTTTTTGGTACTCAAAACTAGTTTCCCCATATGCATTTTCCTCATCGTGAAGTAACTTGGAGCAGAGTTATGCTTAGTAACGTGTTTTTTTTTTTTTTTTTTTGCCTCCTTTCTTCCTTGAAAGGGTGAGGGGGAATTTCGCAAAATCCCGTCAGTAAATAGGCATCGGATGCGTCTAAACAATACACGCACCAAAATTCGTGACCAGAGCTCCCATAAATTTTCCAGTACAAATTTAGCACTAAAAGACGGATCTCGAATTTACTCCCTCATAACCCCTCCCCCGCCACATACACACAAGATCGAAAATCCCAAACACCAAAAATGGGTTTTTGGAAGTATCCTAAAGAAAGATGCATGGCTGTTTTCAACATTTTGTACCACTTTTCTCAAAAATCCGGAATTTACGAAATTCCCCTCCGAAAATCGATTTTCTTCCTTCCCCCTTAAAAATCAAAAATTCGAAAATCGTATACAATTATTATTATTATTATTATTTTGTACTTAAATCTAGACTCTTCATGTGCAATTTCTTCACTGTGCGGCCAATTTGAAGCCAAGTTATGCATATAAACGTGTTTTTGCCGCCTGCCCCCTTCCCCCGGCATAGAAAGGGGGGGGGGGGACTTTTCAAAAGTTGATAGATATAATTTTAAGTTTGGCAGTTCCTTCCAAGTGCCGTTGAATTCTGTCCAGCTGTTCTCACGTATACCCACGCAAAAATGTTATATATATGCAGACACAATGACCGCACACATGCACAGAAATTTTTCTGAAGCCAGATTTTGTTTTCACGATGTGTGAAACGTGAAGCTATCGAAATTTTTTCGAATTTGAGAAATTTATAGAGAAAAGTCTGATTTTACATTGATAATGCAAAGCGGAAATAACTACTCTAAATAAAATCTCCGGTTCTATTAAATTTTTATTGTTGCAATCGATTTATGTTGTCTTTTTACTAATCTAAATGGCGTTTTTCCGGTAGATGAAGGGAGGGGGGGGGGTAAATTAAGGTGCCTTTTAAATTTCAATAGAAAGCTTTGATATGTTAAAAAAGTCTAAGAAAATTTTGCTGAAGGAAGGCGAATCTTTACAAAGTTATTCCATTTTTAACGTGCGCCTTTCACAAAAAACCTTCTAACTATATTTGAAGAACACAAGTTTTGCCAGTATATTTTTTTAAGACTCCTCATTTAGCAACACTAGTAGCATGGCTTCAGACCGGCATTATGAAATAAGATTTAATAAAGCAATACTTTTTTTATACGTATATATATATTTTTTTCTTTTTTCTTTCTTTTTTCAAATAATTTATCCTCGGCTGGCGCCTTTCTTTACCTGGCGCCTGTGTGCGCCGCACACTTCGCACACCGGGTCGGCGCGCCCCTGTATGGATGTTTGTTACTCAATCACGTCACAACGGCTAAACGGATCTGGATGAAATTTGGTACAGAGATCGATAATAGTCTGGGTCTGGAATAGGACATAGGCTACTATTTATACCGGAAATTTGATTAGATTTTTTAAAATTAATTAAAATATGATAATAATAAACTGGTAATTGCCATAATATAAGTCATTTAAATTTTAATTGTTGCCAAAAAAGTTTACGAAATATTTTTATTTATTTATTTATTTTCAACATAAAATGAAATATGCTTTCACGCGAAAAATAAAAAAATTACTAGATGTTAAATTGGTGAATAAGAAAATGATATCTTTATAACTCTACTATTAACTAAGCATGAAGTATATATAACCAAAAAATAAATAAATAAATAAATAATAATTGTCTCATGCGATAGACGTAGCCGATCATAGCATATTGTAATATTATATTTGGCTTGAAATTGCTGTCATTTTACGGTGGATCGATTAAATCAAATAAATATAGGAAATAACTTGAAAGCAAATATTATGTACATCACGCATAATGTTGTTCATATGTAGCTGGG
This sequence comes from Salticus scenicus, assembly GCA_963930645.1. NCBI lineage: Eukaryota > Metazoa > Arthropoda > Arachnida > Araneae > Salticidae > Salticus > Salticus scenicus. The sequence goes on from CAWVNO010002025.1 coordinate 228,667, forward strand.
ATTCAACTATAAAAGGGAGACTTTAAATTTTTCGATACTGTCCGTATTGAAACTGTCATATATGATAAACACTCAAATGGGAGCCCACGGGTATGCCATTGTCGCAGACAATAGAGACAGGCACCGGAGACTGCGAGGACGAACAAGTTGGTGCCGAAGGCAACGGGAACCGAACGCGAGCTTTTGAGCGATTTCAGTTTTTTTTCTTTTTTTCATAAAGCTATATATAAAAAAGTTCCCTTTAAATATAATGACCAGCGAAGCGGGCAAAGCCTGCTAGTCTTTAATATATTTTATCTTTCTGATGACACTTTAAAATATATTTTAATTATGGACGAGGAAGATTAACTATCATAAACCGATTTTATAGCGTACACAAAAGCCTAAAATAGATTGTTCTTTTGGAGTACATTTTCTGAAAAATACATACACACTATATAATGTACTCAGAATTGAGTGTCACTTGAAATTGAAAATAATGATAAAACTCACAACACATATGAAAATTTACTACAACCAGTTTCCGGCTGTGTGTCTGAACAGCTTTATGGAGTTTTGTAATTCATTCATTAATACTAATCATACCGTATTCTATGGTAAACACGCTTTTATATATTTCTGAACAATGCATGTCAATGTCGTTACATTTTATGCCGTATAAAAATAATAAAATATGCTTTAAAGATATGCTTCTCATAGACTAAAATGTACACGAATTATTTTCTGATCCTCTGTACGCCCACCTGTGTTGCTATTTATACCATTTTCAACAAAAAAAAAAAAAAAAAATGATATCAGGTCATTGAAAAAATTCGTGTCCTGATTTTATAGGGTTTTTTTACCAGAATTGAGGCCGTTCTAATCCATTGATTATCATTGAAAAGGTCACTCAGAAGCTAAATATTGGTAATTATTAGACTGTTTCGTCATTTAAAGAACCACAAATTTAGAAACCCGACAAGATGGGTCTGCACGTTTTAACAGAATGGAATAAACTGGATAACGTTTTCAATGTTTCTCTTCTTGCTGCCAGTCAACAAAACGAATCTTTCTCGAATCAAGTCATAACTGGAGATGAAATATCAGTCTGGAATAACAACAGGAAAGAAGGAAAAAAAAAAAAAGCTGGAGTGACTCCACTCGACTTTCCGAACATTAAGCAATCTTAGCCCCCCCCCCCTCCCAAAATCAAGTTCTGGATCCGCCACTGTTTCTTCTATTTATATTTACAATGCAAACGTAATATTTTTAACTTCAACATAGACAGATATATAAAATATACCCACTGATGCTTTTTCATTCGCATTTCAAATTCAAAGTAAAAGGTTTTAAAAGGAATGATATCAAAATTCCAGTGACGCTTCGATGTTACTTTGAAAGATTTGGTTTTAGATTCCTTTAAAATTAATCTTCATGGTCTAACAAAGTATATTTACACATTGAAACAGTGCTTTTAATTTTCAAATATACTGTCACATAATCACACTTTCACTGAGTGTGCATTATAAATTCAAATTATTTATTTCAATAAATTGTCTTTTGCGTCACGCTATCCAAAACTGCAAGTAAAATTTGTACAAACGTTTTCTTTGCATTGCAGTATGTCTTTGCTTAAATTCTTACTTAGTTGGATACTATGATACCAAATGACATTTACATAAATTTTACTTAAGTTTTGGATAGCGGGACGCAAAAGACAAATCAATTTATTGAAATAAATAATTTGAATTTATAATGCACACTCAGTGAAAGTGTGATTATGTGACAGTATATTTGAAAATTAAAAGCACTGTTTCAATGTGTAAATATACTTTGTTAGACCATCAAAATTAATTTTAAAGGAATCTAAAACCAAATCTTTTAAAGTAACATCGAAGCGTCACTGGAATTTTGATATCATTCCTTTTAAAACCTTTTACTTTGAATTTGAAATGCGAATGAAAAAGCATCAGTGGGTATATTTTATATATCTGTCTATGTTGAAGTTTAAAAATATTACGTTTGCATTGTAAATATAAATAGAAGAAACAGTGGCGGATCCAGAACTTGATTTTGGGAGGGGGGAGGGGGCTAAGATTTTTCAAAGTGTTATTCTAGACCAATAAAAAATTTACAATTGCAATATTCAATTGTGAATGTCAGTGTTTTTTGGGGGGGGGGGGGGGGGGGCTTCAGCCCCCTAGCCGCCCCCCCCCCCTTAAATCCGCCACTGAGAAGAAAAAAAGCAAATGAGAAAATCTATGTATATTTTAGCTAATAGTAAAGCGTCACTTAAAATTTGATATAATTATTTTTAAGACCCCTATTTCAAATTCTTATAGCCATAAAGTAGCTGCGTCACAAACTTTTAACCCGTGATGAGTTTTTGTATTTATATCATTACTTTTAAAAGGTTATTGATTTAGATATTTTTGTATGTGCGTGCATCTGTGTAAAAAAATTTGGCAATGCATTTATTTATTCAGATTTTTATAAAAATCACCTTATTATGCATATTTATACATGTAAGTGCACAAAAGTAACATGTTATTCACTTTAACTAAACACATTATGAAAAGTAAGTTACTGTATATTTACAAAAAAAAAAAAAAAAAAAAAAAAATCGAGAAATTCCTACTCAAACTCCAATTTATATCTATTTAATACTTTCTGTTATTTTCTATTATCTATCTATTAATTTCTTCAAAATGGAGCAAAAAAAAAAAGAAAAAAAGAGGGGGGGGGGGGGGTTCAAACTCATAAATTTTCTTATATGAGCTCATACCAGTTTAAGTGTTCTAGCGAAGCGACATAGTACCTTTAAATCTGAAAAATAATTTCTTGTAAATTTACATGAAAAGCACCTTATTATGCTTATTTATACTTCGATGCACAAAAGGAATATATTACTCATTCAAATGAGCACATTTTAAAACTTTTTGCAGAATATTTACAACAAAACATACCAACAATTGCTAATTTGGTGAAATGCTAAAAGGAATTTTTTTTTACATTTCTTTAACATAAAAAATAAATAAATAAAATATATATTTTACATCTACTTTATACTTTTATGCAATATTTCTTTAAAATGGAGTAAAAAAAAAAGTTTTAAATACATAATTTTTAGATATGAACTCATACCAGTTTCAGCATTCGAGCGACATCGTACACTGAAATTTGAAAATGATTTTCTTAAAACTTTTCATGTAAAGCACCATATTATGCCTATTTATACTTCAGTGCATTAAAGGAATATGTTATTTATAAAAAATGAGCACATTTTCAAAGTTTTTACTGTATATTTACAATAAGACATAACAATAATTGCTAATTTGGCGAAATGCTAAAAGGAAAAATTTTTTCACATTTATGTCAGAAAAAAAAAAAAAAAAAAAAAAAAAATCATAATCAAAATGCAATTTATATCTACTTTATTATTTTATCTATTATTTTCTTCAAAATGGAGCAAACAAAAAGTTTCTAAACACATCAATTTTTGAAATATGAGATCATACCAATTTCAGCGTTCGAGCGACATTGTACCTCAAAATCTGAAACATGATTTCTTAAAAATTTCCATAAAAAGCACTTCATTATGCTTATTTTTATTTCAATGCACAAAAGGAGTACGTTAATTACCTCAAATGAAAAAAATTTCAAACTTTTTACTGTATATTTGCAATAAAACATAACAATAATTGTGATTTTGGCAAAATGCTAAAAGGAAAATTTTTTTCACATTTATTTCACAAAAAAAGAAAAAAAAAAAAATCATTATCAAAATACAGTTTATATATAAATTTTGCTTTTATCTATTATATTCTTCAAAATGAAGCAAACAAAAAGTTTTTAAACTAGTTGGCATAGGTGGACTCTGCTCAGTTCCCCATCATATTTATGTTCTCAGAAATTTCTAGTGCGAGACATATTACTAGTGGATATGCAGATCAGGAGCCTCAACGTCCTATTTGCATCAGACATTATTCAATAGGTCATTTTTATTTATTCCTTATTATATAATAGTATATATTGATTCGATCGACTTATTACCAAAATCAAATACATTCCTGAGGGGGGCGGCAGCCCCCCTCAATCCCCCGCTGTATCTCTCTTTGTATACCTATTTGTATATGATATAAAGTGTTACGAAATTGTAAATAATTGCATTTATTTTTGTATAAATTCTTTCAAAGAGGTTTAGTAAGTTGATAAAATGCTAATTTTGTGCCTTTATAGTCGTTTTAGCGTTAAAATAGCCAAATTTTCCTTTAAAAACGCATTAAAAAGCTCCTATAAGGGAAGAAATAAACTTGGCGCCAAATTTGGCGACTATTTCCCTCCTTGGCGATTTTTTTGGCGATCTTGGCGAGAAAATCCTTATTAGGGATATACCAAATATGGAAGCTCTAATCTCATTGGCTGATGTGATACGAGAATTTTCCAGAACAGTCTGTTTTCGATAGAAAAGTATAAAAGGAGCATTATTTTCGCCAAGGCGGTCAGTCTCAGATCTATATCAGTTTCGTCAAATGCTTGCTCAATGGGCTCATGAATATGTGTACCAAATTGCAAGTCAATAGCGTTATTTTGGGAGCCGCTATCGCGGTACATACAAATTCTTCCCATAGGCCATAATGGTAAAAAAAACTTTGGCGTGTCCCTGTACACGAACTTACAAATGGAATGCACACCGAAAACTATACAGCTAATTTCGTGGGCATCATGAACATGTGTACAAAATTTCAAGTCAATAGCGTGTTTTTTGCGGCCGCTATCGCATGACAGACAGACAGACAGACGGAATCCAAAATCCTTTTGAGTCTCAACAGAGGGCCTCCATTCACATTTCGGCAAAAATTGGAAGTCAATAGCTTGATTTTTGCGGTGGCTATCGCGGTACATACAGATTCTTCCCATAGGCCCTAATCATAAAAAATCTTTGGCGTGTCCCTGTACACGAACTACAAATGGAATACACACCTAAAACTATACAGCTGATTCCGTTGGGCTCATGAACACGTGTACCAAATTGCAAGTCAATAGCGTGATTTTTGTGGCCGCTATCGTGATACATATAAATTTCTCCCATAGGCCGTAATGATAAGAAAAACTTTGGCGTGTCCCTGTATACGAACTACAAATGGAATACATACCAAAAACTATACAGCTGATTTCGTGGGGCTCATGAACATGTGTACCAAATTGCAAGTCAATAGCGTGATTTTTGTGGCCGCTATCGTGATACATATAAATTTCTCCCATAGGCCGTAATGATAAGAAAAACTTTAACGTGTCCCTGTATACGAACTACAAATGGAATACATACCAAAAACTATACAGCTGATTTCGTGGGGCTCATGAACATGTGTACCAAATTTCAAGTAAATAGCGCTTTTTTGGCGGCCGCTATCGCGCGACAGACAGACAGACAGACACAGCCCAAAACCGTTTTGAGTCTCAACAGAGGGCCTCCACTGACGTTTCGGCAATAATGTTAAAAGAAATCAATTTGACCAAAGCTTCATACAGTGGCAGAATGAAATCCCCGCCTAATAGGCTATCCACCGTTCATTTCGATATATTTATCTTATTCTAATCTATTAATTTATTTTATCAGGGTCAATTTCGATGTTTAGTTTTCATGCTACTATTTCCAATGCAATATTCCTCAAATTCATATTTATATGAAAAATTTACAATTTCGCGATGTTGATAAAATCGTAAATTACGAATAATTTACGAAATTTTCCTATTAGAATATTTGTATTCAATCATGTTCAAACAAATATCATAAACGTAATTTTGAAGTTGTCTGACGTATTTAGGATCCTCAAAATGGAAGTTTATGCTCAATTTTGCTTTATTCCGACATGTTAAATAAATCGTAAATTCCAAATAACTTACGAATTTTTTAAATTGGAAAAATCATAGTCTATGATATCCATGCCAGTATCCTAAATACTATTTCGAAAGTGGTTTGACATCTTTACGATGAAAACATCCCTCAAGATTGACGTTTATGTGAAATTTTGCTCTTATTCAGCCATGTTAAGAAATTCGTAAATTTCCAATAACTTACGAAATCTTTATATTGGAAAATTCATAGTCATTAATATTCATGCCAGTGTCCTAAATAATGTTTCAAAAGTAGTCTGACATCTTTACGATGAAAATATCTCTCAAAATTGACGTTTATGTGAAATTTTCCCCTGTATAGGGGAAAATTTCACATAAACGTCAATTAAGAAATTCGTAAATTTCCAGTAACTTGCGAAATTTTCAAAGTAGCATATTTATAGTTACTGATGTTCATTCCGGCATCAAAACTGATATTTTAAAACTGGTCTGACATTTTTACAATAAAAAGTTTTCATTTAATGCACGTTTAAGTGATTTTTTGTCCTATTCTCCCATGTTAAGAAAATCGTAAATTTCGAATAACTTACGAAGTTTTTAAAATCGAATGTTGCAAATGAATAGGGTTCTTGCCAGTGTCGAAAGTAATATTTTAAAACTGATCTGACCTCTCTGCGACAATTTGTTCTTGAGATATCGTGTACACAGACTAACAAACTAACGGACTGACCCACTAACACACTAACAGACTAACAGACACCCTACAGACAGACACCATAGAAATTTTGTCATTTTCGGATTCCTCACACCTGAAAACGTGTAGAAAAGTCAAAAAACCGAGGTCGAAATTTTTCACGATTACCTAAGTTCCCCATACCTATAGTATGATGGGGAACTAAAACATCAGTTTCTTAAATATGAGCTGAGAGCAGTTTTAGCGTTTGTGCGATATCGTTCGTCGAAATCTGAAACCTAATTTCTGAAAACTTTTAATGAAAAGCACCTTATTATGCTTATTCCTACTAGAATGCACAAAAGAAACATGATATTCACCTCAAATAAACATATTTAAAACTGTTTATTGTGTATTTACATTAAAGCATAACAATAATTGTGATTTTGGCGAAACGCTAAAAGGAAATATTTTTTCACATTTATTTCACAAAAAATTATTATCAAAATACAGTTTATATCTAAATTATGCTTTTATCTATTATATTCTTCAAAATGAAGCAAACAAAAAGTTTTTAAAAACATCAGTTTTTTAAATATGAGCTGATAGCAGTTTTAGCGTTCGTGCGACATCGTACCTCGAAATCTGAAACCTAATTTCTGAAAACTTTTAATGAAAAGCACCTTATTATGCTTATTCCTACTAGAATGCAGAAAAGAAACATGATATTCACCTCAAATAAACATATTTAAAACTGTTTATTGTGCATTTACATTAAAGCATAACAATAATTGTGATTTTGGCGAAACGCTAAAAGGAAAAATTTTTTCACATTTATTTCACAAAAAATTATTATCAAAATACAGTTTATAACTAAATTATGCTTTTATCTATTATATTCTTCAAAATGAAGCAAACAAAAAGTTTTTAAAAACATCAGTTTTTTAAATATGAGCTGATAGCAGTTTTAGCGTTCGTGCGATATAGTTCCTCGAAATCTGAAACCTAATTTCTTAAAACTTTTTATGAAAAGCACCTTATTATGCTTATTTCTACTAGAATGCACGAAAGAAACATGATATTCACCTCAAATAAACACATTTTAATAAAAAAGCACCACAAAACTGGCGTTGTAAAAAATATTACTCACAAACTTTGAATACACACCATAAAATGGAACAAACTCGAGTTGCATTTCGAGTTTGTTGCATTTTAAGATGTTTATTCAAAGTTTGTAAGTAAAACACATTTTAAACTGTCTATTGTGTATTTACAATAAGACATAACAATAATTGCGATTTTGGCGAAACGCTAAAAGAAAATTTTTTTTCACATTTATTTCAAAAAAAAAAAATTATCAAAATACAGTTTATATCTAAATTATGCTTTTATTTATTATATTCTTCAAAATGGAGCAAACAAAAAGTTTTTAAAGGCATCAATTTTTACTTTCTTCTATATGTAATATAGAGAAAGTATTGGATTCGTAAAAATTTTCGACCTCGGGTTTTTGATGGATTTACACGTTTTGAGAGCTGTAGAACACGATTTGACCCTTTTTAGAAAATGTCTGTCTGTCTGTCTGTCTGTGTGTGTGTGTGTGACAAAATTTTGTGGCAACTGTATCTCAGGAACTACTGCACAGAATTTCATACAAATTAGTATGTAGTTGCACCTTGACATAAATTAGTGCCTATCAACTTTTGGTAAAAATTGTCTTACAGGTTGCGTTACCATCCCGCTTTTTCTAAATTTTTAACATGGTGATATAGGACAAAATTTTGCATAAATGTGCATAAAGAGAATTATTTTTTAGTAATCATTATGAAATTTACAAGAATTATTTATAATAGAGGTAGTCAACTGGGGAAAATTTTTTGTATGCATAGGAGCCTCGTGAACCCCCCTGGGGGGAAGTCCCCCCTCGAGGGGAGTAAATTCTCAAGATGGGTATCTTTCGAAAGGTCTCATCAATACCTTTAAAACGAATGGTTGAACTATAAATCTGTGATAATTTAAAACAAAGTTATCGATTTTTTTCACTTTTATCAAAAAGTAACTTAGAAAAAAAAATTGTACTTTTTTTTTTTTTTTTTTTAACGAAATTTAACCAGACTTGGTATTTAGTTGGCCCCTGACATAAACTGGGGCTGATTAGATTTGGGGATCAATCACTCAACAGGTGGTGCTGTGAGCGTATTTTTTCTAAATTTTTAACATGGCAGTATGGGACAAAATTTCGTATAAATGTACATAATGGGAGTTATTCTTAACCTGTGATTGTGAAATTAATATGAATTATTGATAATAGTAGTAGTTAATTAGGAAAAAAAAATCTCGGTCATCGCTTCCCCCCCCAGGGGAAAGGGGGTAAATTTTCAAGATGGGTATCTTTCGAAAGGTCTCATCAATACCTTTAAAACGAATGGTTGAACTATAAATCTGTGATAATTTAAAACAAAGTTATCGATTTTTTTCACTTTTATCAAAAAGTAACTTAGAAAAAAAATCGTACTCTTTTTTTTTTTTTTTTTAACGAAATTTAACCAGACTTGGTATTTAGTTGGCCCCTGACATAAACTGGGGCTGATTAGATTTGGGGATCAATCACTCAACAGGTGGTGCTGCGAGCGTATTTTTTCTAAATTTTTAACATGGCAGTATGGGACAAAATTTCGTATAAATGTACATAATGGGAGTTATTCTTAACCTGTGATTGTGAAATTAATATGAATTATTGATAATAGTAGTAGTTAATTAGGAAAAAAAAATCTCGGTCATCGCTTCCCCCCCCCAGGGGGGTTAATTTTCAAGATGGGTATCTTTCGGTCTCGTCAATATCTTTAAAACGAATGGTTGAACTATAAATATGTGATAATTTAAAACAAAGTTATCGATTTTTTTTTTTTTTTTTACAAAAGAAAACTTTGAAAAAAAATTGTTTTTTTTTTTTTTTTTTTTTTTTTTTTTAATATTGTTACTGCGTGAATTTGTATAGGAAAATATAGAAGAAAGTCTTGTGGTGGCCACAGCATACTAGTTTAAATATGATCTCATAGCAGTTCAAGGACATTGTACCTGGAAATCTGGTTATTTATGAACAGAAATGTGAATAAATAAGAAAATGCAATCTATTTCATAGGATCAGTTTTATAATATTTTTACATATACACGAATTAATACAAATATTAAAATATATATCTTGAATTAATAGCATAATAAAAATAAATCACTCTATCATGCAGTTAATTCGTAAGTACCAAAAAATAAATACTGCTTCATTTTGGTAATTTATAAAATTTGAGTAAAGGGAGAAATCTGAATTTTAAAGGGCCTATATAATAAATCTTACATCGCGAAGACACGTAAATTAAAATTTCCACCTAAAAGTTAATAGCTAAATCTAATGCAAAATATAGAACTTACGGGGTGACTGAAGAACAGGATATGGTCTGTCTTTCATATTCCGATTTGAGTAATAAATAATATCAAATGACTGAAACAATATTGCCTTAGCATATGATAAAATATTTATTAAACACATGCTTAAAGCAATAATTATTCAGTCTGCAAAATATTAAGGTTTAAAAAAATAATAATAGCCTACGGATCACGGAGTAATATTTAAATATTACTCCGTGCTACGGATCAAGCGAGCCGAACGAAAACGATACTCGAAAAATTAGCATAGCAGATCACAAATGATTACAATATATGCTTAGTAGTTTTCTGGCTGCATGTGGTCTCCGTCTGAAGAGAAAATCGTGCGGATGTATACATAGAAATGTTATTTTCACCTAAAAAAATTATAAATTCATCCTAAATAACGATTAAATAGAATACATAAAATTATAAAACACTTTCTTAATTTAAATAATCTGGTGTGTCACTCACACGACTTTCTCTTACCCTGAAATTTAGTACTATAAATACAGGTTGGAAATTAACAGGTAAGATAACGATGTTATGTAAACCTATGTTAAACAATTCATATTAGGCTTCGGAAGAATTTTATATGATAATTAATTCTGTGTGAGGGGGGCTACCGCCCCCCTCAACCCCCCGTTTCATTAATGCACCTAGATTTATATAAAATTTAATTCCGTTATTAAAAAATAATTCCGTTTTTGAAAAATAATTTATTAAAATTATTATTTAAATAAATTATCATTTATGATAATGCAGACGATTTCCATATTAGAGAAGTAGTATCACTAAATATAAAAAAAAGTCCATTTTATTCTCAATATTAAAAAAAAAAAAAAAAAAAAAAAAAAATACGATTTTTTTTCTAAGTTTTTTTTTTTCGTTAAAAGTGAAAAAAATCGATAACTTTGTTTTAAATTATCGCAGATCGATGGTTCAACCATTCGTTTTAAAGGTATTGGCGAGCTCTTTTGAAAGATACCTATCATGAAAAATTACTCTCCTCGAGGGGGGACTTCCCCCCAGGGGGGGAGGCGAGGCTCCTACATACACAATTTTTTTTTCCCAGTTAACTATCTCTATTACAAAAAATATATATTCGTTTCATTTGGTTTAGTGCAGTCTATAGACGTTAAACTCTACTTTCCTGCAATTTCCCCCATAGACGTAATGTATTAGAATTCTCTTGATTGTCCCTGTACACGAACCATTTGCTTGATCTTAACGAAAAGCTTACTGTAGCATCCCTATAGGATACACATTTAGAATACCAAGTTTGAACTTTCTGCCATAATTTGTTTTTGAGATATGCTGATAACAGACAGACACACAGACACACAGACCATTTGCTAAAAACATGATTTTCGTACTCAGGGGACCTCAAAACGTGTAAATATAACAAAATCACGCGTTCGAAAATTTGACCCAAAAATAATACTTTCTCTACCTTATGGGTAAGAGAAAGTAAAAATGAATAAAAATATTTTTTGAATAAATCCATAAATATAAATCCATAAATATTCTTCATAAACAAATAGGAAAAATATATAAATAGAAATTTGATTGAATATATATACAATAAATATTCTAAACATGTAATAAAGTACTTTTGCGTTAAAAAAAAATCTAAATAATTTACTGGTTGCATTCAAGTCGGTCAACCAACCAACCCACATACATCACAAGTAAGAACCTCATAACAGCGTTTTCACCCGAAGAAACACATGTAATTGGCGGAGTAATATAGTTCCATATTTAAAGCGATTTATATAAAAAACAAGAGTTTTCCTGGAAAAAACGAAAACGTTACTAGATTCAGAAAGATCCTATTAACTACATATATTAATTATATAAAAATCCTTCGAGCCGTTTTAGAGATATTTTTCAGAATTTGAGTTCATTACTCCAACCGTTTTCCCTTTTTCGCTTTAAATTGAGATTCAGATTTCAAAACATATTGCATGTATAAATGTAAAATTTTCAGGATAGATTAAGACCGAAGATAAAAGACTATGTTCAAAAGATCAGAACAAAATACGGCATATTTGCTGAGATATTAAGTGTCGGCTTTTACAAATCTCTTTGATGTCAAACTAGCCGTATAATATGAGTTCGCAGCGTTCAGCTTGGGCTTCCGCTTGCGTCACTCAAAAAACTGCCGTTTTTCATGATATGAGATATTAAGTGTCGGCTTTTACAAATCTCTTTGATGTCAAACTAGCCGTATAATATGAGTTCGCAGCGTTCAGCTTGGGCTTCCGCTTGCGTCACTCAAAAAACTGCCGTTTTTCATGATATAAAAATCCTTCGAGCCGTTTTAGAGATATTTTTCAGAATTTGAGTTCATTACTCCAACCGTTTTCCCTTTTTCGCTTTAAATTGAGATTCAGATCTCAAAACATATTGCATGTAGAAATGTAAAATTTTCAGGATAGATTAAGACCGAAGATAAAAGACTATGTTCAAAAGATCAGAACAAAATACGGCATATTTGCTGAGATATTAAGTGTCGGCTTTTACAAATCTCTTGGATGTCAAACTAGCCGTATAATATGACTATGAGTTCACAGCGTTCAGCTTGGGCTTCCGCTTGCGTCACTCAAAAAACTGCCGTTTTTCATGATACAGTTGAACCTTGTTAACGAGAATCTCAAGAGGGATAAAAAATTTATTCATGGTATCAGTAGTTCGTGCTATCAGTAACTAATCTTCATATTACTAAAGTAATCTTCATTTTTACGGGGTCGTGGAAACAGTTCATGTTAAAAGTAATCTCATGGATTGGATTGGATTTCAGAATAAGGCTGATTGACTGCTGTAGGTCCAAGGCCTGAGGGGGAGTGCCCTCCGTGGGGTCTTTCTAAGGGGTCCTAGCCTGTATTTACTCAAGTTTCGGAGAAAAACACGGAAAACTCTAAACGGCGAGGCCGACGAGCGCGACCTGGGATTGAACCCGGCACCTCACGTCTACCAGCTTTGAGGGCAGAACCGCTCGGCCGCTGGTGGGCAAAAAGTAATTCATGTTAACAGTGTTCACGTTAACGAGGTTCGAATGTATTATATTACTTGTTATTCCACTGAGATTCAGATAAATATTTTAAAATTTTAATTGGCTTTAATTTTCACAGAATTTATAAACTGAAGTTACACATTTTTTTTTTTTCACATTTTTATCAACAGGCTATTTTTATTGCCATCATTTTTTATTTCTTAGAAATAATTCTAAAAAATAATACATGCATTATTTCTTGAGCAAGCTATGCTAATATTGTTATCTGTGGAATAAACTTTAAAAACACAAATGAATTTTTTACTTGTTACAGCTAAGTATACAATGCAAATTAAAAAAATGGGAGAAGGGGGGGGAGAAAGAAAATCGCTAATTTTAAAAGTCACCCATTTAAAGTTTTCATACATTGCCATATGAAAATTTTGTCAGTTAGAAACATTCTACCTTCCATTTAATGAGACTATTAGAAAAAATCATATTACTGTATCTTTAAAACCAACTGAATTAAGATACAGCAAAAAAGTTTACTTAAATCGTCTTTCCACAAACAAAAATTTTATAATGCCATATTTGAGGAATGCGAAGAACTAGTATGCTTGGAATGAATGTAACCATTTCCCTTATAAATTATTATTAACAGTCAGTGGCCACAAATGTAGATGTTCTTTATTTACTTTAATTGTATTATTTTCTTTCCCTCTACTGTGAACATATAAAAATATTTTTAATGTGAATATTATCATACATTTTGTCATTTTATAACATGTCACAAATGTACATTTCTATTCTGGCGTAGCATCATTAAGTACAAACATTAAATTATCAATTAAGTGTAACCCGTGCAGCTGACTTGCAATCATGCAAGTATCCTTCTCGTTTTTTTTTTTTTTTTTTTTTTGTGTGTGTGTGTGTGTGTGTGTGTGTGCGCGCGCGGGGGGTTGCAGTAAAAGTAAAAATTTGCTAACTGACGAAGTTTGTCTATAAGAATAGCATAAAAGTTAAAGTGTAACTTTAAAACTAACAAAATGATAACTTTTAATAACATCTTATTTTTAACACACTTGAATCCCATTGCCCACGTATCTATAAAAATTAAGAATTATAGCATATGTCATTCTCCTTGGGATACATTGTATAATCAGAGCCTCCTTAAGGAGGCTCTGGTATAATACATAGTGGCAAACCTTATATTTCAAAAATAAAGAAATGAAAGAAGAAAGAAACATCCTAAATAATTTATAAATTGAATCAAATTCTTTAAAGTAATGTTTATTACCTTTCAGAAATTTCAGGTTCGATCATAGGTCGTGGCTCATCGACCAAGACGCTAGGCTCTTTCCGTAGTTTTCTCCGAAACTCGCGTAAATACGGGCTAGGACCCATTAGAAAGACCGCTCATGGAGAGCATTCCACCTATTGGCCTAGGACTTTAGCGTAGGCAATCGGCCTTAAGCCCTACAACCAACCATTACTTTTTAATTATGTTATTATGACAGGGTTTTTGTTTTTGTTTTTTTTTTTCCTTCTTTTTTTCCAAATTCTTGTTGCACCAGTAGAAAAAGAAAAAAAAATGCATTCTATAAAACAGAAAAATGTTCTCTAAGTTTCAAAATAATAGTTTTAAATTAAAAATCTTACTATAGGAACTTGTATTAAAAAGCTGAGACAATATTTTAGAAATTATGAGTACCAGGCAGCTATAATGTTGTTAAGGAACAGAGTATTATTTTACATGCAAGAAACAGTGGTATCATACTGTTTGTTACAAAGACGGATGTTCATAGAATTACATTATCCAGTATATTTTTCATAATTCCATTTGCACATTCAGAAATTTCTCGACAGTTAAATCTGTTCTAGTTCTTCAAAAATTGACTTCTGGATACTGGTGGACTTGAAGTGTCGGGTTCGATCCCAGATCACACTTATCGGTCTAGCCGTTCGGAGTTTTGCATGTTTTTTTTTTCCCCTGAAACTCTCGTAATTGCGGGCAAAGACCCTTTAGAAGGACCACCACGGAGGGTACACCCAGGCCTTGAAACCTAATGCAGTCAACTGGCTTTAATCTCCAACACCAACATTGATTTTAAGTCAGATGAATGACCTAAAAGCATTTTTCCAATCCTTTAGAAGAAAATATTCAGAATTAAAAAAATGTCCCCTTACAGTATTATTGGCTTTGGTTCCAAAAATAAATAAATAAAATAATTAATTAAAAAATGCTCCTTTCATGAAGCTTTTTGAAAGGGAATGCTCAAATAATCATGATTGACTCTGCTTTTCATTACATTGACTTTTATATCGCGCATATTTAAATATATACATAAATTAATTTTATTTTTTGAATTAAATTATTTGCTTTAAATGAGTAGCAAATAATACAGATTGAGAATCTCTTTAAAGTGCAAATTTTAAAATGAAAAATAATGATAAAAAATGAAAAAATGCTGTGTTTCGGTTTATGGATTGGATTGGATTTGGGAATAAGGCCGATTGACTGCTGTAGGTCCTAGGTCTGAGGGGGAGTGCCCTCCTTGGTGGTCTTTCTAAGGGATTCTAGCCCGTATTCACACAAGCTTCGGAGAAAACCACAGAAAAATCTGAATGACTAGGTCGACAAGTGCGACCTGGAATCGAACCCGGCACTTCCCGTCAGTCAGCTTTGAGCGCAGAACCGCTCGATCACCAGTGGAGTCTCGGAAGAGGGAAGAGGGCCGGCCGCTTATGTAAAAAAATCATAATACATTTTTTAAATTTTCTTTTTTACATACTTTATAAAATTGTTTTTAAAATTGGAAATGCTGGAAAAAATTGTGAATTTTGAAATATATTCATTGTTTTAAAATATGAAAAATCATAAATACATATTTATTTTTTAAATATCGTATGTTTTCATTATACTGTTTCGTCTTTTTTTTTTTTTTTTTTTTTTTTCGGGGGGAGGAGTGAATTGTTTATATTTATAGATATAACAAACATATGATGAATGTTTTCATTCTTGGATTTAAAAAAAAAAAAAGAAAAAAATCAATTTTTTCATAGCTTTATTCTTTATTCCTGTGAAATATCTGAATAGGTTTTTCATATATATATATATATATATTGGATTCGTTTATTTATTAATATTATTATTATTTTAACTTATTCACAGGGAAATTTGCTTTGTTTATCTATCAAATTTCACAAATTATAAACGTTGATGAATATTTCTACAGTTTCTTGAATCTAGTTGCTTGCTGTTAATGGTTAAAAAGTAAGAAAATTTAAAGTATTTTATTTTATATGGTAGTGTGTGAGAATGTTAATATATATATATATATATTTCATTTAGATAGTATGATATACAATTTATTTATTATTTATCTATAAATGTAATTTATTTCTATTAGCTTTATTAAAACTATACACAATCAGGATAAACGTTTTTACAGTTTTTCATATTTTTAAAACTTTATACAAAATAATCTTACAGAATGTTTGATTATTTTATAACATGTGGTATTCTAGAGTTTGTGGGGAAAGATGAGAAAAAGAAAAAAAATATATGTATATACTTATGTATATATATGTATCAGTGCTTTTAAAACCGCTAAATATTACATTTAATTCTGCGAAAAAGCGCTCTTTCAAGTCTGAAGTGGAAAGGCAGTCGATGCGAGCGCCATCATTTAAAAGCGACCAAAATGGGGCTATTTTGATAACACAGCGTAGGCGGTCCATAGAGTATACGTCCATGAAATCATTGAATTGATATAAATTGCTAATACGGTCACTTTATTGACCGTAATGTTTCAAAAATCGTCGCTCTTCGATTGTTCCTGTCCGTTTCTTAAATCCGCATATTTAAATGTCACCAAGGTCTTGGAGAAAATGGACAGGAACAATCGAAGAGCGACGCAGACGTCAGATGACTTGTGACAGAAAGTAAACAAAAAATTTCGCGCCAGTTCAGCTTACTTTAGCAATTCTACGCTATAGGGTGGTGAAATGATTGAAATCTTTAACATTTGTTTTTAACTATATTTAATATATTTATTATACGTTAATAAAAATCCTTTAGTTGCACTTTCCACTCCAGAGAGTACAGTGTGTTCTTGTACGAACATCACCAACGGTCAAGAAATACCAAGACCTTTAGAAAAAGGTGTAACATGATAGGGTCATATCATAGCCCATGTAACCCGGATAATAATGGTATGTAAAGGTAAGTTTATTATATTTATTATACGATCCAAGACCTTTCAAATAAGGTGTCACATGGTAGTGTCAACTGCAAAATCTTTTAGTTGGACTTTCCAGTGTGTTCTGTACGAACATCACCGACGGTCAGGATATACCAAGACCTTCAAAATAAGGTATAACATGATAGGGTCTACAACAAAATCATGTAGATCCATTTTTCACCACCAGGGGCGCACTATATTGTACACGAACATCACCAATCGATATGACACTTCAAGATCTTTAAAATGAGGTGATACATGTGTGGGTGTAGAACGGATTTCCTCCTCAAACTAATTTCCCCCCTTTCCTTTCCTTGAAATCTATTTCCTTCCTCCCCTCCCCCCTCCAACTTTAAAATAAAAAATTCCACATTCGCAGAAAATGATTTTTTAGTAATTGAGTCTAGTATCCCCATATATACAATTTCTTCACCGTGAAGTAATTTAGAGTTGAGTTATGTACGCCAACGTGTGTTTAACCCCTGCCCCCAGGGAAGTGGGGGGGGGGGGGTCGTTCAACGTTTTTTTTTTTTTTCTTTTGATGACGCATCTACAGACCAAGACCTTTTATTAGACACCTCAACCAAATTATTACACCTAGCCGTTCTCTCTATTTAGTGGAGACAGGCAAAACACGTTTCCAATTAATATATAGATTGCTATTTTTATTCAGATCGCATATTGCATTCTTTACCAATAAACCTTTCTCTTGAAAAAAAAATAGACTGCATCTTCTTCAGTTGTGGGCAAATCCCAAATTTTCATAATTTTTGTAAAACAAAAATTCAGGTAGAAGAAAGAATGTTAATATATTTTACTTAGAAAAAAAAAATGGTCTAATATGTTCTAATGTTAATAATTGGCGATTTTTCGTTTGCGGCCCCGCAAACGGAAAAGTACCCAAGTGGCGATTTTCTTGGTCTGTTCCAGAACATTCGTCGAATAGTGACTTTTGAGAATCACTGGACTGCCACCACAATATTCGTTAAAATAACAGTAGCATTAGACTGATTCGAAAATATTTGTTGTGTTCACAGTTTTGTACAGATTTTAAAATACAAGTTAAATAAAGGACATTCAGCGACTAGAAACTGTCTGTTTCTCTATAAACTATTTTTTCACACAATGAAGTAGACACGTTTTTCCTAACA
Organism: Salticus scenicus; assembly: GCA_963930645.1. NCBI lineage: Eukaryota > Metazoa > Arthropoda > Arachnida > Araneae > Salticidae > Salticus > Salticus scenicus. The sequence continues at coordinate 246,988 of CAWVNO010002025.1, forward strand.
GTATTATAGGTTTAATGAGTGTATAATTAATGTGGATATTTATGTAAGTGATTATACAAAGGGTACAACTATAGTATTTCCCCTCAGCTGAATTTGGCGATTTTTCTTTGGCGCCGATTTGAACGATAACGATGTCATTCTGGATTGTTTGCGATATAATATGGCAGCCTGCATGCTATTTATTTTGGATTTATAATTTAGCTTACGATTTTATCATTTATGCTATATGATTTATGATTTAGCCATAATCACCAACGAAAAATCGCCAAATATAGCTGAGGGGAAATACTGTAGTTGTTCCATACAAGGCAGCGCACAAGCACTGAAATTTCTGTTGAGCTTAAACTTGGTAGTTATACTTAAGGTTATCGTTGTAAATTTTATTTATAGAATTTTATGAAATTAAAATGTATAGTACCATTTCAAGCGATACCAAGAAAAATTCCTATGTATTACTGTTCACGCAAACTATTTGATATTCATTTTTTAATGCTAAAATTTTTAATACAGAAAAATGGCTATTTTGACACTGTTTCACACATCCTGCTATAAACTGCCAATCTGTGTTCAAAACATTTACTTATATTCAAGGCCGTAGCTAAGGGGAGGGGGTTTTGGGATTCATAAAAACCCCTAAATCAATGCCGCATTAGTACTTCGCAATATGTAATTGGCGACAGTCTGGGAAGCACCCCAAGGATAGTCCGGAGACATGCCATCATAATTTTGATCCTTCCCCACTTAGGTGACCCCCCCCCCCCCAGAGCTATAATTTGATATATTATATGATTGAATCATCGGGTTTCTGAAATTATTCTTTTTTAATATGATTATAGTGACCAGTTTAGAGTACTTTTATAAATACGAAGCATTAAAATTATTAAAAGAATGTAATTACGGCGTTGATTTTTGATTCTAAATAACCACACTAATAAAAAGTTATGAATAAACAATTTCTTATTATTTTTCGAACTGCAGGAAATGAGTCTGCGCTCGGATTCGACGAAATTTTGTCATCCTGTTTCGACTATTGAGTTATCAATAGTTTCGTGCAGTTTGAGATGCATTCACAAGTGGTACCATCGACACGATATTAGACTAGACCCGGACTAGTAAGCTTTTTGCTTTTCAACATCAGGTCTTCACCATTCAGACAAATCATCCACCAAACCGACATGAAAATTCCACCAAGGCAAGTTTCCTCCACCTTTGTTATCGCTGTTTTATATTTCGATTGGGTGTAAATTAAACATATACCAAAACCTACACCAGCTGCAATGGAAAGCAAGTAACCTAATCTTTGTTATTGTTTGAAAGCTGTTCCGTTTGACTTTTGTTTGGAGTTTTGGTGGTAAGAGCAACAAACCATTTAAAACATGCAAAATCCCAAGAACCAGTTGCCAAGACAGCGATTATTACCAAAAGAAGGCGCAAAATCCGTAGTGATGTTCCGGGAATTTTTCTCCATAGACAATATAGGGAATCCATACTCTACTAGTATATTTGCTCACTGAGGGCTACCCAGTCATTTTTTATTCATGTGTGCAAAGAGTACATTCGTGTGTCTAAGTGATTGCTGAGCTTTCTTGTACAACCGGCAGCAAAAGTATCCGAGCACTAGCCAATAATTCTGATGCCAAAAAATTACACTTAACACTCTTTTGTTAAATAAATCCTTGTCGAATCATGTTGTTAAACTAACTAAGAACATGACTCGACAGGGTTTATTTAACAAAGCAGTATTAAGTGTACTTTTCTTTTGAGAGGGATTATTGCTAGTGCTCGGATACTTTTGCTGATACACACAATGGTAATGACATGCCTCGTCTCGGACCACTTGTAGGGGTTGATTCTAGACTTCCACCAATTGCTCATTACGTAGCTATCATGATATATTTAAAATAGGGTGACCAAATGTCCTGAAATTAGGGAGGGGACTAAAGTGACTGAATGTCTCAATTTATTGGGGACAGTCACCACTTTTCGCAGTTTGTCACTAAGAACAGGATTTGACAAGGATTTATTTAACAAAACTGTATTAAGCGTACTTTTTTTACATAGGAATTTTTGCTAGTGCTCGAATACTTTTGCTGCCGACTGTACTCTTGCCAGCAGTCAAAAGCAATGTTATTCTGTGAGGATATCTGTTTCCACAATACCCATTACCTAATATTCTTTTTCCAAAAATTGGTTTTTCGCATTTTATTTTCTACCCCCCCCCCCCTCCCCCCCCAAAAAAAGGAAAAATGCAGTTTATTTTATTTATTTATTTATTATTATTATTTTTAAATTAAAAAAAATAATAATAATAATTAAACTTTTTTAGAAAACGAGTGCAAATTTAATGGTTGTGAAATTTTCTAAATGGGAAAATGGAATTTAAATAATCATCAATTGTGGAAGCACATTTCACCACTGAATAACATCACCTGTCGGTGAAGTTTGGTATTATACAGTCGGTAACAAAAGTCTCCGAACACTAGCAAAAATTTCTCTATAAAAAAAAAGTACACTTAATACAGTTTTGTTAAATGAATCATGTTTTTAGACCGACTAAGAATAGGATTCGACAACGATTTATTTAACAAAACTGTATTAAGTGTACTTTTTTTACATAGGAATTTTTGCTAGTGTTCGGAGACTTTTGTTACCGACTGTACTAAGAAGAGCAATGAAACTTAAAAAACAAAACTTTTAGAAAGAATTTGCAATTATTGACGTTTCTACATAATGTGTCTGATAGCGCTCAAAAATTGAGATTCCTGATATTCTCATAACATTTTACATGTTTTTTTTCAACATTAAGGGGATTGCCAATTGTGCAGCACTAGTGCGACGTAAAACCCATCCAAACAACCGTCAACACTAAGCGGCTCCGGGCCCTGCTCACTCTTCCAACCCCAAAGGGTAGCTTCCTTGTTTGAACAGATTTTACGTTGTACTAGTGCCACGCTGTGGACAATTGGCAACGGTCCGGGACTCATTTCTAGGGTTGTTCTGAGATATGCCATCCTCTACAGGTTGAGTGTAATTTACGTCGCACTAGTACTGCAATTAGATAGACTTGGCGTCTTTGACATTTATCGCCAAACGTGCCGGTACTTTGTTCTAGAAATATGCATCCGCAAGTACCTACTCTAAGCGTAACCTTTAGCGGTCTCAGAGACCGATGTTCCGGTATAAGGGTTAAAGGCAGTTTAAATCTTTTATAATACATACAAATAATAAATACAAGAATCGTCAAGTGCGCCAGATGGCGGGACAGTCTTTTAATGAAAAAGTTGTCACTTTCAGTTATTTGCTAAATTATTTTAGGACACAACGTTTTTAAACGTCTTTATATATTAATTTTTTAAAAATTCGAGTGCAGTCAATTCAGATTTTTAAATTACGAAAAACACAAGATTTGAAAATGACCTAAGTGAGTTTAAGCAGAGTTGAAAAAAATAAATAAGTAGAAATCCATTCAAATCTGAATATCAGGTACACATACATTTTATAAATGCGTCACATGAGATACCTAAGTATCACACACTCGCATAATATACACCATTAAACAACCCTATTTATCGCAAATAACTCTCAAATTTACCTTATATTATTCTCGGTATTTACAGACATTTAAGAGAGTCGAGGGAATAACCCCACATTAATATGCTTTAAAATAGATTCACAGCCAAGAACGTTTGAAAACAAATATTTTGGAGCAGATTGATATTTGTCATCCTTGGCGAAAAGAAAAAAGAAGATCGCCAAATTATTAATATTCAACTCCTTTAAAAAATCATGATTATTTTAAACGTATATTAACAGATTAACAGAGCAATTAATAATATGAAACAATATTTCGTTCAATATTTATTACGGAAATATACATCTGGCATGTATATTTTCAAATTATGTTTTTGATCGCCAAATACGAAAATAGCTAAAGACGAGAGATATCCATTCTAAGCCCTTCAATAAACCTGAATCGCAAAATTCCTGAAATTCTGATTCACATTAATCACTAGTTAAAGAGCGCACAGAGCTGTAAAAAAATTGCATTTCGAACCAGAGGAGAATTGCATGGGTCAAATTTTAAATACCGATGTTAAAGTTGTATTAACATTTTATAAAATTTTTAATAACTAACATATACCATTTAAGTTATGTTAATGAGTGAGCAAATGAAGATAAGAAAACAGATGGTTGCTTCGATTGCGGAAACCTATTTTTTATAAAAAGCGTGTAAAACATATTTAAAAATAAACTTAAATATCATCTTGTTAGAGGATAATAATAATAAAGGAAAAAAATTCGTTAATAAAGTGTATAATTTTGTATATGTTTGAAAGCTGGTCTCTATAGTGATCATTAGGCTTCATGATATTGAGTCGACAGAAGATAATTTACGTAAAATTCCGTATTTCTTTATAAATTTGACAAATGATTAAAAAGAAATAGGGAACAACCTCAGTATAACTCCACAACGATATTTGGCGATTATGGCTAAATCATAAATCTAAAAATCATAAATGATAAAATCATAATCTAAATCATAAATCCAAAATAAACAACATATAGGCTGCCATATGTCACCACAAACAGTCTAGAACGACATCGTTATCGTTCAAAACGGCGCCAAAGAAAAATCGCCGAATTCAGCTGTGGGGTTATACTGAAGTTATACCATAAATAGCTCATGTAATTTTTGTTTATTTGAAAAATAAATGACAAACACAAAAATTAATAATAATAAATAAGATATATGACAGTATGATTTGGAACATACAAGCCTAACTTTATTTTCGTTTTGAATTTTATTAAATATTAAAACAAAATGTAGAAGAGGATACAAAGACTTACAAGAGACACACAAAAGACATTTCCAAAATTTTCTTCACTTTATAAAAGAATATTCCTCGATTAAAAATCTCGATTTCACGAATCAAAAGCGTGAATTAAATTAAAAGAGAATGAGAAGTACTCCGTAGAAGACAACTTACAAATTACATCACGGTTACAGCTACATAATGTCTTAACGGGCGTGAAAATAGCCACTCCGTGGGAATACATCGTATTTGGGGCCGCTGGTGGCGCCATCTCTAGATTGCTACAGTTAATTAATAGTTAGTTTAAAGTACACTTGCAAGAATTATACAATTCTATTCACACCAGTAGTTATATTTACATTTTATTGTAAGACTATATATATGAACGAGAGAATATATAGTTTGGCCATAGCACCCGAGCTGTAATGTAGTACTGTTAGAGCGCGTAGAATATTCACATCACACATATTGACAGTTATATTGAGACCTGTGACCCTTCATCTCGATTAATCCATACTACACATCACAAATATCCCCGCGCCAGGCACTGAACCTGAGACCAGCAGTTTCAGAAGGTGACCCTACCGACTGAACCACGTGGCCAGTAAGGAGGAAGTACACTTGACTTGCAGTATTGGGACCACGGTTGTTCTAACCTAAGCTGGGAGGATTGAGGAACAATGGTGTCTGCTCCCGGACTGTAAAGTAGTACTGTTAGAGCGCGTAGTATAATACACACCACACATATGCCCCTTCATCTCAAGTGACCCATATTACACATCACAAATATCTATCCCCGCGCCAGGCATTGAACCTGAGACCAGTTCAGAAGGTGCCCCTACCTACTGAACCACGTGGCCGGTAAGGAGGAGTACATTTACTTGCAGTATTGGGCCTTGGTTTGTTCTAACCTAGGCTGGGAGGATTGAGGAACAACCTTGTATGCTATGGCCACTTTTTTTTTTCATTTCTCTTTCCAGAAGTTGTAATATTTAACGCCATTACTAAATTTTACCTTCAAGATCTTCATGGTCTATGAAAAAATTATTTTGTGCTATTATTTATGGAGAAGGGGGAGGCACAAAATTAAAGAAAAAATAAAATCAACCGTACTTAACTTATCATGGACATTATTTCTAAGATAGTGGATTGACAATAATCTGCTATTTTATATGGTGTTTAAAAAATAAATATATTTTGATTCATGTGCGTCATTTCGTTTGATTAATAGCTCATCCATAAATGGAACGTGGGCGATGAACTCATACCACTATCAATGAAACAAAATTTTCTACTTCTTAAATCAACGATATTATAGATATAAAAATTCCTTAAACAAATACCGGTATAAATTCTGCGCCCGTGTTCAATCCCTGTAAATGATATTTTTATGTTCTGATATCACTGGTTTTACAATGAGCATTTTGTACAATGGCAGAACTGTTCATTTGCAAATTGGTGAAATTCGCAATTGTAACATTTCTTTTGCAGCATACTTTACACGTCTTTATACTCCGTGCTTTACACACTTACACGGACTTTACCACTCCGTTCGTTTTATTTTCCAAAGCAAACACAACGCACGGTTACAAGCATAATAATGTCAACAGTAACCCCTCAAAACTACAGAATAACTTTCTTCAATGGAAATTTTAATAAATGTGAAGTATTGGGATAATTTTCAACTGTAAAGAATATTTTAGATTTTTTTTTAACAGTTTGAAATATTTAAATAATAATAATAATTTTATTTTTGTTCGATAAACAGCATTTCATGTTTCATTCCCTCTACCAACCAACAAATTATTCCATGTGGTTCTGTTTCATCTCCTATATTATTAAAATCTGTACGCGTGTGTGTGTGTGTGTGAAACGGCTTGAAACGGAAAAGGCTCCGCCGCTAAAGGTCGCACGGACTTCGAACAGGTACCGTCGGACAGAGAATTTATCGCAGATCAGGGTTATCTAATTTGCTAAACGATGCGACCCTAATTAGCGGAGATATTAATTAAAACGTCGACCATTGTCTACCGAAAAATGACCCAGAATTCATGATTAAATGCTTAAAAAACGACATTTTTACGGAAAAAGTGGAAAATAAATTAGAAATATCAGTCGTATCGTTACAAACAAGATACCATTGGAAAGGGCTTTTTTTCTCAATCCGATGGTTTAAACGGCTTATCGATCGGACAATTAGATTTTTTAAAATTAACTAAACTATAAAAAAATATTGGCAACGAATCACAAGAATGTTATCTTTGCAGACACTACGTCTACAGCAGTCTTCAACGGAAAGAAACACACTTCTGGAATTTAATGAGGTCACGTGTTCCGTACTGCGATTAAAAATTACAATTTTCTATTTTCTTCAATTTTTCAAATTTTACACATTTTATTTAGTATATAATATTTACACCACAAAACAAACTTGCATTTCAGATTTCATCGATTTTCGTCAATAAACAAAAGATTTACATTTTAATTGCAAATTAAATTTTATCTTTACACGCCGGACATTTTTGCAATATTCTAATACGCGTATTTCAATTTCTAATTACGATTGATTTATTTTTTATACATCATACGAAAGATATTTTAAAGTTCTTTTACATAATTCAAAGTTTTCAACAGATTTACACGTTTTGAGGTCTCCTGAATCAGTGTTCTTTCATGGCGCTGTAATATTTTCAAATTTCAATATTTCAATTTCTAATTATGATTAAATTATTTTTAATACATCATTCAAAAGATATTTTAAAGTTCTTTTAAATTATCGAAAGTTTTCACCAGAATTACACGTTTTGAGGTGTCCTGAACCAGTTTTCTTTTATGGCGTTGTAATATTTTCAATTTTCAATATTACAATTTCTAATTATGATTAAATTATTTTTAATACTTAATTCGAAAGATATTTTAAAGTTCTTTTATATTATCGAAAGTTTTCACCAGATTTACACGTTTTGAGGTGTCCCGAATGAGTTTTCTTTTGTATCTCAGATACTAATTATAATCATTTCATAAGTAATACATCATTAGAAAGCTTTTTTGATTTGGAATCGAACAGTGGAATACAGAAATTTCTACCGCCAGATGGTGCTGTAATTTTTTCAAATTTCAATTTCTAATTATAATTAAATTATTTTTAATGCATCACTCGAAAGATATTTTAAAGTTCTTTTAAATTATCGAAAGTTTTCACGCGATTAACACGTTTTGAGGTCTCCTGAATCAGTTTTCCCTTATGGTGCTGTATTATTTTCAAATTTCAATATTTCAATTTCTAATTATGATTAAATTTTTTTTTGATACATCATTCGAAAGATATTTAAAAGTTCTTTTATATTATCGAAAGTTTTCACCAGATTTACACGTTTTGAGGTGTCCTGAATTAGTTTTCTTTGTACCTCAGCTACTAATTAAAATAATTTCATAAGTAATACATCATTAGAAAGCGTTTTTGAATTGGAATGGAACAGTGGAATACAGAAATTTCTACCGACAGATGGCGCTGTAATATTTTCAAATTTGAATATTTCAATTTCAAATTATGATTAAATTATTTTTAATACATCATTCGAAAGATATTTTAAAGTTCTTTTAAATTATCGAAAGTTTTCACCAGATTTACACGTTTTGAGGTGTCCTGATTACGTTTTCCTTTGCATCTCAGCTAATTGAGTTAGACCGTTCAAAATTGGTATACGTTGGTTAATTAGGAAGGGCTGAAAGGGTGGGGAAGAGATAGGCGTGCACCGCGCGCGTATCCCCTAACTTGTGCGCGCAGCGCGCACGGGACTGCGCGGCCGAAGGCAGTGGGGATCAGGTCCGACTTTTTAACCGATGAGAAATGATTTTTTTCATTTTCTTTTCTTAAGAATAAAAATTTGATTTGAGAAGGAGTATATGCGCGCAGCGCGCGTATACCTTCACACGTGCGCGCGCAGCGCGCATGGGTTTGCGCTGCCGAAGGCAGTGGGGACCCGGTGTGAGTTTTTAACCGATCAGAAATGATTTTTTTTTTAGGGGGCACGAAGGGTCAGGGAAGGAATAAGCAAGCGCAGCGCGTGTATCCGTGAACTTGTGCGTGCGCAGCGCGCACGTGACTGCGCTGCCGAAGGCAGTGGGGACCCGGTCCGACTTTGTACCCGATGAGAAATGATTTTTTAAATTTTCGTTTCTTAAGAATAAAAATATGACTTCAGGAGGAATATGTGCGCGCAGCGCACGTATACCTTCACACGTGCGCGCGCATGGGTCTGCACTGCCGAAGGCAGTGGGGACCCGGTGCGAGTTTTTACCCGATTAGAAATGATTTTTTTAGGGGGAACGAAAGGTCAGGGAAGGTATACGCACGCGCAGCGCGTATATCCCTTAAGTTGTGCGCGCGCACGGGACTGCGCTGCCGAAGGCAGTGGGGACCCGGGCCGACTTTTTACCCAATCAAAAATGAATTTTTAATTTCTTTTCTTAACACTAAAAGTTACTTTTTGTTTCTGTTACTGTTAGTTTTCTTTTCTTAAGAATAAAAATATGACTTCAGAAGGAATATGTGCGCGCAGCGCACGTATACCTTCACACGTGCGCGCGCATGGGTCTGCGCTGTCGAAGGCAGTGGGGACCCGGTGCGAGTTTTTACCCGATCAGAAATGATTTTTTTAGGGGGCACGAAAGGTCAGGGAAGGTATACGCGCGCGCAGCGCGTGTATCCCTTAAGTTGTGCGCGCGCAGCGCGCACGGGACTGTGCTGCCGAAGGCAGTGGGGACCCGGGCCGACTTTTTACCCAGTCAGAAATGATTTTTTCTTAAATTTCTTTTCTTAACACTAAAAATTACTGTTAGTGATTCATTAATTTTATTGATTCATTTGAAAATACTGACCCGCTAGCGGGCGAAGCCAGCTAGTAGAATAATAATAAAGGAAGAAGGAGCATAAGTGTTTCTACATTAGCTGTTGTGTTGCCACAACAAACAGCGATAATAGCGCTGAGGATGGGTGCCCTACTTCAAGGTTGAGAGGAGCAAAAGTAGCTTTCGCTGGCATTTCACTAGAAGGGGTTTGTAAGCATTAAGAGTATTGGCGTGCTCCTTCTTCCTTTATTATTATTCTATGTTCTGTTTACGGGCTGTTAATTTTCAAGCGGTAGACACTTCCTTCTAACCAATGAAAATTGAGCAACGCCGTGAACGTAATCGGTAGCCAATTTTGGCGTAATTCTCTTTAGTTGTACGAAGGATTTTCGAATTCAATATTCGAATCTACTTTTTGTCTACCATGGACGTACACATTATGGACCGCTGACGCTGTGTTATTAAAATAGCCCCATTTTGGTCGCTTTTAGAAGATGGCGCTCGCATCGACTGCCTTTCCACTTCAGACTTGAAAGAGCGCTTTTTCGCAGAATTAAATGTAATATTTAGCGGTTTTAAAAGCACTGATACATATATATATATATATATATATTTTTTTTTTTTTTCTTTTTCGCATCATCCCCCACAATCAGTAGAATCCGCGATTGTAATGAAATGCTCGCCCTCTGGTGGGCTAAGGTGAAATTATCATACCACTGATAGCTTTCACGCTGAAACAATGATAGAACAACAAGAAAACATAATAATAAATACACGTGGCAATTATTACACGTGGCAATATTTACTAACAACTGCAGTTGAGAAAGCGCCATCTATCGATCATTACAAACGCGGATACCACATGTTATAAAATAATCAAACATTCTGTAAGATTATTTTGTATAAACTTTTAAAAATATGAAAAATTGTAAAAACGTTTATCCTGATTGTGTATAGTTTTAATAAAGCTAATAGAAATAAATTAATTTTATAGATAAATAATACATAAATTGTATATCATACTATTCAAATGATTTTTTTTTTTTTTTTTTTTTTTTTTTACTTTCTCACACACTACCATATAAAATAAAATACTTTAAGTTTTCTTACTTTTTAACCATTAATAGCAAGCAACTAGATTCAAGAAACTGTAGAAATATTCATCAGCGTTTATAATTTGTGAAATTTGATAGATAAATAAAGCAAATTTCCCTAGGAATAAGTTAAAAAAATAATAAAATTAATAAATAAACGAATCCAATATATATATATATATATGAAAAACCTATTCAGATATTTCACATAAATAAAGAATAAAGCTACAAAAAAATTGATTTTTTTTTTTTTTTTCAATATCCAAGAAGGAAAACATTAATTATATGTACATATATCTATAAATATAAACAATTCTCCCCCTCCTCCCCCCCCCCCCCAAAAAAAAAAAAAAAAAAAAAAACGAAATAGTACAATGGAAACATATGATATTTAAAAAGTAAATATGTATATATAATTTTTCATAATTTAAAACAAAATGTATTTCAAAATTCACAATTTATTCCAGCATTTCCAATTTTAAAAACAATTTTACAAAGTATGTAAAAAAAGAAAATTTAAAAAATTTATTATGATTTTTTTACAAAGGCTTCCCTCTTCCGAGACTCCACTGGGGGTCGAGCGGTTCCGCGCTCAAAGCTGACTGACGGGAAGTGCCGGGTTCGATTCCAGGTCGCGCTTGTCTACCTAGTCATTCAGACTTTTCCGTGGTTTTCTCCGAAGCTTGCATGGATACAGGCTAGAACCCCTTAAAAAGATACCCACGGAGGGCACTCCTCCTCAGACCTAGGACCTACAGCAGTCAATCGGCCTTATTCCCACGTCCAATCCAATCCATAAACCGAAATACAGCATTTTTTCATTTTTTATAATTATTTTTCATTTTAAAATTTGCACTTTAAAGAGATTTTCAATCTGTATTATTTGCTACTCATTTAAAGCAAATAATTTAATTCAAAAAATAAAATTACTTTATGTATATATTTAAATATGCGCGATGTAAAAATCAATGTAATGAAAAGCAGAGTCAATCATAATTATTTGAGCATTCCCTTTCAAAAAGCTTCATGAAAGGAGAATTTTTCATTAATTATTTTATTTATTTATTTTTGGAACCAAAGCCCATAAAGCATGGGGAAAATTTTTTAATTCTGAATATTTCCTTCTACAGGATTGGAAAAATGCTTTTAGGTCATTCATCTGACTTAAAATCAATGTTGGTGTTGGAGATTAAAGCTAGTTGACTGCATTAGGTTTCAAGGCCTGGGTGTACCCTCCGTGGCGGCCCTTCTAAAGGGTCTTTGCCCGCAATTACGAGAGTTTCAGGGGGAAAAAAAATGCAAAATTCCGAACGGCTAGACCGATAAGCGTGATCTGGGATCAAACCCGACACTTCAAGTCCACTGGCATCCAGAAGTCAATTTTTGAAGAACTATAACAGATTTAATTGTCGAGAAATTTCTGAATGTGTAAATGGAATTATGAAAAATATACTGGATAATGTAATTCTATGAACATCCGTGTTTGTAACAAACAGTACGATACCACTGTTTCTTGCATGTAAAATAATACTCTGTTCCTTAACAACATTATAGCTGCCTGGTACTCATAATTTCTAAAATATTGTCTCAGCTTTTTAATACAAGTTCCTATAGTAAGATTTTTAATTTAAAACTATTATTTTGAAGCTTACAGAACATTTTTCTCTTTCTAGAATGCATTTTTTTTTTTTTTTTTTTTTTTTTTTTTTTTAGTGCGAGAGGCCTATTTCAGTCGGTACAGCGTTGTTGAATGTTTATACGTCACTCTTAATAGTGCTAAGGGCCTATTTCAGTGGTCCCCCCCCCAGGCCCAACTTTGACATGAGTCCCCCCCAAGGTACAACTTTGACATGAGTTTCCCCCCCAAGGCACAACTTTGACATGAGTCCCCCCCAAGGCACAACTTTGATATATGAGTCCCCCCCCAGGCACAACTTTGACATGAGTCCCCCCAAGGCGAGTACTAGGCGAGTCGTATTAAACCTGGACGACAGGACCCATGCCCCAGCCCGGCCGGTTCCCGCTGTTCAATGTCTTTTTCTAGTCAATTTTGTCCCCTTATTACTTCCGGAGTAAGCCTGTTTTATTTATTTATTTATTTGTTTTTTATTATTTTTTTTTTTAACACACTTGACATTGTGAGTTTTTTTTGCTTTTCTTTCCATGCTATTTCTATGGGGTTTTTAGCCTTTTTTCCTCTCTTTTTCTACATTCTAAAGTGGCGGTGGCCTAAAATTCACAACTTTGACATGAGTCCCCCCCCAAGGCACACATTTGACATGAGTCCCCCCCAAGGCACAACTTTGACATGAGTCCCCCCCCCAAGGCACACCTCCCCCTCATTGGGAAAAAGAGAAAAAAACGTTGTTTTGCGGCTATAAGACAGTTTGGACTTCCAACGTTATTTGTTACAGTATCTGCAGCTGAAACACATTGGTTTGATTTAATGAAAACTTTATCGTGGAATTTAGATCGTCACGAATTAACTAAAGAAGAATTTGTCGATATTAACAAGTTTAGCAGTAGGCCTCTGGCACTAAATTAAAATCTGTCAATGTCAGATTTTCATGTTTTAAATAATGAAATAATGTCGTGTCTGTATATATATATGTATTTTTTTTCTACTGAATGCAACAAGAATTTGGAGAAAAAAAAAACCCTATGATAATAACATAATTAAAAAGTAATGGTTGGTTGTAGGGTTTAAGGCCGATTGCCTACGCTAAGGTCCTAGGCCAATAGGTGGAATGCTTTCCGTGGGGGGTCTTTCTAAGGGATCCTAGCCCGTATTTACGCGAGTTTCGGAGAAAACTACGGAAAGAGCCTAGCGTTTTGGTCGATGAGAACGACCTATGATTGAACCTGACATTTCTGAAAAGTTGAAAAGTGTTAATAATCTATGCAAACCGCATGATTTTTTTTTCTCATTGCATTTTAGTTTTATGGAACTTTATTGTTATTATTATTATCTTTCTTTCTTTCTTTTTTACTTTCCGAACACTAGAGTGAGGAAAGTATTGTAATCATGTCAAAAATCCGAATTGGAGATTTTCATGTTTCTATAACGTTTCGAGGTCCCCCGAGTCCGTTTAAACTATTTTTACGATGATGTATGTATGTGTGTGTGTGTGTGTATGCCTGTGTGTATGTGTGTGTGAGTGAACACGCTAGCGTCTAAACGCTTTGTTCGAATGACCTGAAAGCTGGTACGTATGTTGTAAGTCACCATAGCACGAACCCTATTGATTTTGGTGAATCTAGCACGTATAGTTTCTTTACAGGGACACCAAGAAAAGTTATTTATCATTATGGCCTAGGGGACCAAATTTTTAAAAGTTTGGTAGCGTCTAAACGCCTTAGTAAACTGAGCAAAAAATATTATACACATGTTATAGGTCACAGTTGCACCAACTGTATAGATTTTGGTGAATTTAGTACTTACCGTTTTTTTACAGGGACACAAAGAAAAATTCTTTCCTAAGATTTTTCAAAGTGTTATTCTAGACCAATAAAAAATTTACAATTGCAATATTCAATTGTGAATGTCAGTGTTTTTTTTTTTTTTTTTTTTTTTTTTTTTTGGGGGGGGGGCGGGGAGGGCTTTAGCCCCCTAGCCGCCCCCTCCCCCCTTAAATCCGCCACTGAGAAGAAAAAAAGCAAATGAGAAAATCTATGTATATTTTAACTAGTAGTAAAGCGTCACTTAAAATTTGATATAATTATTTTTAAGACCCCCTATTTCAAATTCTTATAGCCATAAAGTAGCTGCGTCACAAACTTTTAACCCGTGAAGGGTTTTTGTATTGATATCATTACTTTTAAAAGGTTATTGATTTAGATATTTTTGTATGTGCGTGCATCTGTGTAAAAAAATTTGGCAATGCATTTATTTATTCAGATTTTTATAAAAATCACCTTATTATACATATTTATACATGTAAGTGCACAAAAGTAACATGTTATTCACTTTAACTAAACACATTATGAAAAGTAAGTTACTGTATATTTACAAAAAAAAAAAAAAAATCAAGAAATTCCCAATCAAACTCCAATTTATATCTATTTAATACTTTCTGTTATTTTCTATTATCTATCTATTATTTTCTTCAAAATGGAGCAAAAAAAAAGGGGGGGGGGGGGTTCAAACTCATAAATTTTCTTATATGAGCTCATACCAGTTTAAGTGTTCTAGCGAAGCGACATATATATATATATTTTTTTTTATATCTACTTTATACTTTTATGCAATATTTCTTTAAAATGGAGCAAAAAAAAAAAAAGTTTTAAATACATAATTTTTAGATATGAACTCATACCAGTTTCAGCATTCGAGCGACATCGTACACTGAAATTTGAAAATGATTTTCTTAAAACTTTTCATGTAAAGCACCATATTATGCCTATTTATACTTCAGTGCATTAAAGGAATATGTTATTTATAAAAAATGAGCACATTTTCAAAGTTTTTACTGTATATTTACAATAAGACATAACAATAATTGCTAATTTGGCGAAATGCTAAAAGGAAAAATTTTTTCACATTTATGTCAGAAAAAAAAAAAAAAAAAAAAAAAAAAATCATAATCAAAATGCAATTTATATCTACTTTATTATTTTATCTATTATTTTCTTCAAAATGGAGCAAACAAAAAGTTTCTAAACACATCAATTTTTGAAATATGAGATCATACCAATTTCAGCGTTCGAGCGACATTGTACCTCAAAATCTGAAACATGATTTCTTAAAAATTTCCATAAAAAGCACTTCATTATGCTTATTTTTATTTCAATGCACAAAAGGAGTACGTTAATTACCTCAAATGAAAAAAATTTCAAACTTTTTACTGTATATTTGCAATAAAACATAACAATAATTGTGATTTTGGCAAAATGCTAAAAGGAAAATTTTTTTCACATTTATTTCACAAAAAAAGAAAAAAAAAAAAATCATTATCAAAATACAGTTTATATATAAATTTTGCTTTTATCTATTATATTCTTCAAAATGAAGCAAACAAAAAGTTTTTAAAAACATCAGTTTTTTAAATATGAGCTGATAGCAGTTTTAGCGTTTGTGCGATATCGTTCGTCGAAATCTGAAACCTAATTTCTTAAAACTTTTTATGAAAAGCACCTTATTATGTTTATTCATACTTCAATGCACAAAAGAAACATGATATTCACCTGAAATAAACACATTTTAAACTTTTTACTGTGTATTTACAATAAAACAAACCAATAATTACGATTTTTTGCGAAACACTAAAAAGGAAAACTTTTTTCGTATTTATTTCACTAAAAACAAAAAAAAATCATTATCAAAATACAATTTATATCTAAATTATGCATTTATCTATTATATTCTTCAAAATGGAGCAAACAAAAAGTTTTTAAAAACATCAATTTTTTAAAAATGAGCTGATAGCAGTTTTAGCGTTCGTGCGACATCGTACCTCGAAATCTGAAACCTAATTTCTGAAAACTTTTAATGAAAAGCACCTTATTATGCTTATTCCTACTAGAATGCAGAAAAGAAACATGATATTCACCTCAAATAAACATATTTAAAACTGTTTATTGTGCATTTACATTAAAGCATAACAATAATTGTGATTTTGGCGAAACGCTAAAAGGAAAAATTTTTTCACATTTATTTCACAAAAAATTATTATCAAAATACAGTTTATAACTAAATTATGCTTTTATCTATTATATTCTTCAAAATGAAGCAAACAAAAAGTTTTTAAAAACATCAGTTTTTTAAATATGAGCTGATAGCAGTTTTAGCGTTCGTGCGATATAGTTCCTCGAAATCTGAAACCTAATTTCTTAAAACTTTTTATGAAAAGCACCTTATTATGCTTATTTCTACTAGAATGCACGAAAGAAACATGATATTCACCTCAAATAAACACATTTTAATAAAAAAGCACCACAAAACTGGCGTTGTAAAAAATATTACTCACAAACTTTGAATACACACCATAAAATGGAACAAACTCGAGTTGCATTTCGAGTTTGTTGCATTTTAAGATGTTTATTCAAAGTTTGTAAGTAAAACACATTTTAAACTGTCTATTGTGTATTTACAATAAGACATAACAATAATTGCGATTTTGGCGAAACGCTAAAAGAAAAATTTTTTTCACATTTATTTCACAAAAAAAAAAAAAAAAAAAAAAAAAAAAAAAACATTATCAAAATACAGTTTATATCTAAATTATGCTTTTATCTATTATATTCTTTTTTAAATATGATCTCATAGCAGTTCAAGGACATTGTACCTGGAAATCTGGTTATGAAATCTGGAAATGAATAAATAAGAAAATGCAATATATTTCATAGGATCAGTTTTATAATATTTTTACATATACACGCATTAATACAAATATTAAAATATATATCTTGAATTAATAGCATAATAAAAATAAATCACTCTATCATGCAGTTAATTCGTAAGTACCAAAAAATAAATACTGCTTCATTTTGGTAATTTATAAAATTTGAGTAAAGGGAGAAATCTAAATTTCAAAGGGCCAATATAATAAATCTTACATCGCGAAGACACGTAAATTAAAATTTCCACCTAAAAGTTAATAGCTAAATCTAATGCAAAATATAGAACTTACGGGGTGACTGAAGAACAGGATATGGTCTGTCTTTCATATTCCGATTTGAGTAATAAATAATATCAAATGACTGAAACAATATTGCCTTAGCATATGATAAAATATTTATTAAACACATGCTTAAAGCAATAATTATTCAGTCTGCAAAATATTAAGATTTAAAAAAATAATAATAGCCTACGGATCACGGAGTAATATTTAAATATTACTCCGTGCTACGGATCAAGCGAGCCGAACGAAAACGATACTCGAAAAATTAGCATAGCAGATCACAAATGATTACAATATATGCTTAGTAGTTTTCTGGCTGCATGTGGTCTCCGTCTGAAGAGAAAATCGTGCGGATGAATACATATATAGAAATGTTATTTTCACCTAAAAAAATTATAAATTCATCCTAAATAACGATTAAATAGAATACATAAAATTATAAAGCACTTTCTTAATTTAAATAATCTGGTGTGTCACTCACACGACTTTCTCTTACCCTGAAATTTAGTACTATAAATACAGGTTGGAGATTAACAGGTAAGATAACGATGTTATGTAAACCTATGTTAAACAATTCAAATTAGGCTTCGGAAGAGTTTTATATGATAATTAATTCTGTGTGAGGGGGGCTACCGCCCCCCTCAACCCCCCGTTTCATTAATGCACCTAGATTTATATAAAATTTAATTCGGTTATTAAAAAATAATTCCGTTTTTGAAAAATAATTTATTAAAATTATTATTTAAAAAAAATTATCATTTATGATAATGCAGACGATTTCCATATTAGAGAAGTAGTATAACACTAAATATAAAAAAAAGTCCATTTTATTCTCAATATTAAAAAAAAAAAAAAAAAAAAAAATACGATTTTTTTTCTAAGTTTCTTTTTTTCGTTAAAAGTGAAAAAAATCGATAACTTTGTTTTAAATTATCGCAGATCGATGGTTCAACCATTCGTTTTAAAGGTATTGGCGAGATCTTTTGAAAGATACCTATCATGAAAAATTACTCTCCTCGAGGGGGGACTTCCCCCCCAGGGTGGGAGGCGAGGCTGCTACATACACAATTTTTTTTTCCCAGTTAACTATCTCTATTACAAAAATTATATATTCGTTTCATTTGGTTTAGTGCAGTCTATAGACGTTAAACTCTACTTTCCTGCAATTTCCCCCATAGACGTAATGTATTAGAATTCTCTTGATTGTCCCTGTACACGAACCATTTGCTTGATCTTAACGAAAAGCTTACTGTAGCATCCCTATAGGATACACATTTAGAATACCAAGTTTGAACTTTCTGCCATAATTTGTTTTTGAGATATGCTGATAACAGACAGACACACAGACCATTTGCTAAAAACATGATTTTCGTACTCAGGGGACCTGAAAACGTGTAAATGTAACAAAATCACGCGTTCGAAAATTTGACCCAAAAACAATACTTTCTCTACCTTATGGGTAAGAGAAAGTAAAAATGAATAAAAATATTTTTTGAATAAATCCATAAATATAAATCCATAAATATTCTTCATAAACAAATAGGAAAAATATATAAATAGAAATTTGATTTAATATATGTACAATAAATATTCTAAACATGTAGTAATAAAGTACTTTTGCGTTAAAAAAAAATCTAAATAATTTACTGGTTGCATTCAAGTCGGTCAACCAACCAACCCACATACCTCACAAGTAAGAACCTCATAACAGCGTTTTCACCCGAAGAAACACATGTAATTGGCGGAGTAATATAGTTCCATATTTAAAGCGTTTTATATAAAAAACAAGAGTTTTCCTGGAAAAAACGAAAACGTTACTAGATTCAGAAAGATCCTATTAACTACATATATTAATTATATAAAAATCCTTCGAGCCGTTTTAGAGATATTTTTCAGAATTTGAGTTCATTACTCCAACCGTTTTCCCTTTTTCGCTTTAAATTGAGATTCAGATCTCAAAACATATTGCATGTAGAAATGTAAAAATTTCAGGATAGATTAAGACCGAAGATAAAAGACTATGTTCAAAATATCAGAACAAAATACGGCATATTTGCTGAGATATTAAGTGTCGGCTTTTATTTACAAATCTCTTTGATGTCAAACTAGCCGTATAATATGAGTTCGCAGCGTTCAGCTTGGGCTTCCGCTTGCGTCACTCAAAAAACTGCCGTTTTTTATGATAAATTGAAGTAAGAGAAGTCGTTCAATAAATAAAATAGAAAATTATAATAGGGTGTTTGAGTATTTTTCTCCAAATAGTTTATTGTTTAATTTTAAGCTATTACACTTTCAAATAATTCGAGCCCATAGATCACAAAATAATTTTTCGCTGCGTCCCTGTAAAAAAAACTATATCGGCAAAATCAATAAAGTTCGTGCTACGGTGACCTATAACATACGTACCAACATTCAGCTTATTCCGAACAAAGCGTTTAGGCGCTATCCTGTTCACTCACATACACACACACACACATACATACTACATACATGCATGCATACATCACCGTAAAAATAGCAAAAATGAACCCAGGGCACCTCAAAACGTGTAGAAACACCAAAATCTCAAAGTCAGTTTTTTGACATAATTATACAATTCTTTCCTTACATATGTATGTTCGGAAAGTAAAAAGCTGGATGGCCTTAACTAATGCAAAGACCGATTTGCATGCAGTGAACATGTGTTTAGTGGGATTGTAGAGAAATCGAGTTTCTATGCATATCCAAGTATTTTAAACGGCGGAAAACATTCCATGGAATGTAGATAAATTCACCTGTGAAATGCGACATGAACTCATGGAATCACCCAAAATATAAATGAAATTAGAACAGATCAGTTTCAAGGCATTTTAGAAATATTTACTGAAATAAGAGTGTGGACAGACAGACGGACAAATCGAAATTCTAAACACCTTTCAACTTTGTGGGAACGTCATAACGTGTTAGTGATTATTATACCTATACGACGATTGAACTCAGTTACCTCTTCCCGTTGAAATCCCTCAATGAATAGATAAATAAACCAAAATAGCCTGCCTTTTATGATGAGAAAAGCCGTAAAAGTGTTACTTTTGTAGTTTGAAAATAACGAGGAGAATTCTTTATTTAGAAATGACAAGGAAGAACAGGAAAAACGAAAGATATAAATGTTTGAAAACATGTGCTACTGGGTTCCCAGAACAGAATAAAAAATTCGGCGGAACTGGGGCTTATTTAAAGCAAAGATCAAGTTTATTTTCATATTCAAACAAATTGACAATTTTATTTTGGGCGAAATCCGTCCTCTGCCAACTGAGACAGGATGTCAAGCTGCCACTAAAATGCGAATGCCAGATACTTGACAAAATATGAATGAAAAGAGCAAAAAAGAACATTTTTATGGGGATTTAACGGAAGTTACGGAGTAAATATGGATGAAAACATTTCTGAAATTACCAACAATAATCTGGTGTCACACAATCTACTCTTCCCCTAAATTTGAATACTATGAAGACAAATTACAGACTAAGGGGTACAGATGACTGGCATAAATACGGGCTAGGAATAGAAAGGCCCCCCCACAAAGGATATCTCACCCAGGTTTAGGTCCCTAGTGCAGACAATCGGCTTTAATAAATATAATAACCTACTATTCGAATAATCGTTAACTTTGATGCATGGTTTATGAATGACATTGAGTCAACTTTGTAACAACTATAATTGCCATTGCCGCCAAAGGATAAAATAAAATAAAACTGAGTGGCTTCTTAACTAAATCTTGCTTCACTAAGAGTGCTGTTCTTAAAAAACAATGATTCTGTTAAGAAGTGCCGTAAAATAAGGACATTGGGCAGCTAAATATAGAGTTACAACTGCAAGAATAAAAGTTGCATTCTATGTACGCTAATCTTCTGCGACTGAAGCAGAATAAGGCAACTTTCAGTAATTTGCGAGATTTTAATTTCCGTTTTTTTTTTTTTTTTTTTTTTTTTTTTTTTTAATCTTCATGCTGATAATGAAGCATACTGAATAAAGAACTATTTAGAAATAACTTTCAGTGTATTCGAAGACCATTATAATGAAGGTCATATAATTGTATAAATAATAAAAAATAAGTTATAAAAATCTTTTAAAGTAAACCGCTAATTTAGCCTGATGAACGAAGTTTTTTCTTTAACGTCACAGAATAGTAGATGTTTTAATTGCAGAAAAATCATTGATAGCAATTACAGTGAAACTCTCTATAAGTTCATCTGTATACAGAAAAGCTGACATACAGTTTGCGGCAAAAGTATCCGAGCACTAGCCAATAATTCCGATATCAAAAAAGTACGCTTGATACTGCTTTAAATAAATCCTTATCGAATCCTGTTCTTTGTCAATCTAAGAACATGATTCGAAAAGGATTTATTTAACAAAACAGTATTAAGAGTACTTTTTTGACATCGGAATTATTGGCTACTACTCGGATACTTTTGCTGACGACTGTACCTTTATTTATTTGAAATAACTTCAAAACTAATGATTGAAACAAATAAAATGTAATGTTTGCATAATACCAAAGAGATAAAAATGATACCTGTGCATATTTTTGATTTAATAATTCACTTTATTACACTCTACGAAGTACTTAATAAAAATCTGCATAAAACTTTCTTTTAAAATGTAATATAATAAACATATATTTTGTATTGTATTATGATTTATCATATAAAATTAATATCTTATAATTTAACATATAAAATAAAACTATTTCTTTGTTGTATCTAAACAATTATTTATTAAAAATATGTATTCTGCATTGTGAAATTCCACCTTTATATGGAATTACTGCTTCAATGCCCAATGGCATACATTGGTTCTCATAATTATAAGGACACCCGTTTTTCTATATTAACTAAACACTGAACACTATTATTTAAACAAATATATTTTTTATTAATTTGAATTTCATTAATAGACTATATTTAAAAAGTTTTATCGTTTTTCTTTCTTAAAAAACTTTTAAATACGGTCAAAAAGATGATTTTTCAGGTGTTCACAATTATAAGGACAGCTCGAATCTTAGTAAAATTTTTTCAGTTATTCTTTAAATTAATATTTTATGGGGTCTCTTTTTAGGGTGAAACAGTCAGACATTCTCTCTGGTGTATATATATATATACTTTTTTTTTTTTTTTTTTTCAATATTCAGTTTCAATACCATTTCATACAGCATAGATGATATTCTGAATACATTTAAACTATTTAAAATTGCTTTCTACGTGCATGCACTTTTCTAATATGATAAGTTAAGGTTTTTTCCACTTTTAGTCCACGGGAAAGGCAATAATATAGAAGTTTCTTTCTTCAAACTATTTCCTATTGCTCTAGAAGTAGAACAAAAATGTAAGTCTTGTTGAAAAAAAATATTATTACTCCCGAAAATCTAACAAAAATCTGAGACTAAATGCAAAACTGGTGTACAAACGATGATTAGACAATAAGACTTCTTCACACACCATAAATTTTAAGCCAGCACAACCGGTTTCGAAAGGACGTAGAAATTATCCTTCCACTTAAAAAACACATTTATCATACTTCACTACATGAAGTTCTTTTTTCCGAGAAATTATCAGCAATGGACGTCCAAGAAAAATTGAAGGCTTATATATCTAGCCCAGTAGTTAACAAATTCGCATGTCAACTGTAATTTATCCGCTAGTAAGTGAAATAAAACGAAAAAATCTTGATTGTCCCTATAATTATGAACAACTAAAAACGTCGAGAAAAAAATATTATGCATTATTTTTTATTAATTTTGTTTCATATTAAAAAAAAATTATAGCAGTTTTGGTTTTTAGAATACTAGATATATTAAGTGCACTTAGTATAATCTTGTTCACAATTAGTTTTACATTAGTTATTTCAAAACATAAAGTGTCCTTATAAATATGAGAAGGAGTGTAGAGTATTACACAGTTTTGAAACAAACCTCAGAAAATTTCACTGTGCCAAATATCATAAATAATTTTTTCTAGTTCTTGCAAAATTGTAGGCTAAAAATTTCGAATCCCCGTCCTCTTTTATAGACTAAATATTATCGAGCGAATTGAGATTAGGACTATTTCCAGGTCTGGTAAAGAAGAAATTCTATGATATTCTTTGTGGGATTTAACTTCAAGAGAAAAAAAAGTTATGATTACTTCAGAATTATAGGAGCTCAGGGGAGTGGATAGTAAATTTAACAATTTGAATCAAATAAGTGTACCACAGACGCCATGTAGCAAGGTGCATTATCTATAGTGACATTAGCGTACCTTTATACATTAAAAGCGTTAATAACTATTACAATTCTCTAATTAGGAAGATAGTTTTATGTTCTTTGAAAATGAATGCAATTGTGGAAAAGTCTGAGATACACCAAAAATAGTCGGTCAGGCACTACTTTTATAATGACCGTGTTTTATTTCGAGTTAACTGATCCCTTGAGCATGAAAATTTGCTCGACTCCTTGAAAAATTATGCAATATATCACTGTTTTAAGATTGCAATTTCCATTAAGTAGTTCACCTTTTCGTCGTCCTATTAGCTTGTTTCTGTCAGCTCGAAATAAATTAAACGTGACTCACCAGAGAAAACCCATAGATATAGTAATAAGACATAGATTGATCAGCGAGAGGGAAAAAGTGATACCTTTTTTCTCGGGAAAAGTCACTCTAATGGCTGCTTTTCCCCGAGTAAATCACACACAGGAATAAACACGAATAATTTAGTAAATAAAATTTGTGAATAATTTATTTACTAAAGGTGAATGAAAAACTCCAGATACAGTTTCAAATTCATTTTTTTCTTTTTTTCAATACTCTCTAATGGCTGATTTTAGAACTTTTTTTCGGCATCAAAAATTTTTGCTCGAGAACATGGGGATGATAGATCTATATATATTACTATATCTATGAGAAAACCAGTTCAGCCCAATAATTAACAATTTTTTGGTCGACTGAAATCTTGCTTTTATTTATTTATTTTCTTAATAATAGCTTTTTTTGCAGATCTTCTGATCTTTAACCTGCTTTGTTTATTTGTTGCTGCACTGTTTTTGAAGAAATTGTTTTGCTAAATACTTTTTTTGACGTATTTTCTAAGTTCTGAACATGATACAAATAAATTTCATAAACATTTGCTTTTTAACGTCATCTCGCTTAGATGAGCAACACGTGGTCGCCTAAAGCCAAATTTCCAGTTTAAACAACCAAAAAGTTTTATATCTTGCTGAAAATCAGCTCACCCATATTTCGTTAACATTTCATCATTTTGACATCTCGCGTATTCAAATATTTTTTTTTATTTTCACTCTAAAATTAATACTTTTTGTGGTATCGTTAATTGCCTTATTCTTGCCATTTTTGAAATACTTTCTAAAATTACAATTTTTCGAACAATTGCACCTTGTTTTTAATACTTGGCTCAATCCTAAATTGTACACGCAACACAACGTAATAAAATCTGTTCGAAAATTTACTTTTAAAACAGTAAAATTGGCGACTGCAGTAAGAGAAATGAAAAATATCCAAGTGCGGCCTTTTTTTTTTTTTTTTTTTTGTCCCTTAGTGTAGTTTTCAAAGACATTCAATACCGAGTAAGTATCACACTGAGAAAAAGGGAATATTTTAGATAAGTTTAAAATCGATCTATGGTTAAAACTAATTTTGTAATTGAACCATTACACAAAAAAATTGCAAAACTGCAATTGCAAAATTAGTTTTAATACTAAAACTTTTAAAACATATTTATTACTTTTACCTGTATATACTCAGGGCCCGACTTAGACTACCTGGAGCCCCGGAGCAAGCCTATTCTGGGGGGGGGGGACCCTTGCAGTGGCATAAGAGCTGTTTAGGTTGCAGAATTTCTTCATACACCTGTAGGGGGACCCCTTCCAGAAGGGGGGCCCAGGGCATTTGTCCCGTATGCCCTGCTGTTAGTCAGGGCCTGTATATACTGGCAGAGAAACTATTGTTTTGGGATCAAAAAGTTTCTAATATATATATGTTTTCCTTCGAATCCGAAAATTAGGTTTTTAGCGGTTGTTTTGGGTATGTATGTCATCAGTATATAACGCAAGAACCTATCTCACCTCAACAAGAAAAGTTGTAACACAAACACAGTATGTGAGGAAAATCAATTTAGGGAATTCGATAAAACAGTAATTAGCCTACAATAAAACTGATACAAATACTTCCTGAGATGGGACGCTTTTATTGCACGTTGGGATACTCCATGCACATTTTTAATAACAAACTCAAATTTGCCTTTTCTTTTGACTTGTATCATTTTCTTTCCAATGTGCGATATATTAGTAAGAAATCAGAACTCTGTATTTTAAATACGCATTCTATGGGGATGCTCTTTAAAACTTTTTATTGAAATCAGACATATAAGGACATCCGAAACAATTTGGTACAGTTTAATACCCTCAGACTGCAGTAAACAAAATGAAATAAAAGCAATTTTAGTATAGGATATAGTATGAATCCTATTATTCATCCTTCGTTTACAGGGTCGGTTAACTTTATTCTTACAAACTATTTAAAATTATTAAAATAAAATTATAATTTTTTTAATTGTGAAATATTACTTAACTTTTTTTTTCCCCTCCTCTGATTTACATTATTATAATTTAACAAAATATTTTAAACATATTTGGTTATTACCTTTGGGATTCATTGATAAGTTATAAGTTTAGAATACAGTGTTAAATTATAATAATATAAAATCGGATAGAGAAATTAAAAATTAAATAGCAGGGAGTATTTAATTTTTTTTCCCAATAATAATATTAAATTTAAATTTTCTTATTAAATTTAAATAGTTTTTGACAAAAATTAATATATACTTAATATTGTTACATTTCAATGCCTACACTATAAAAAATAGGTTCTTAAAAATAAGTATATATTGTTTCAAAATAGCCCCGAAACAATGTATACTTAAATTTGAAAACCCATGTACTCATTTTTGAGTACATTGACATGCCAAACATGGGGATATTGGGATTCTTATTGGTCAACCCCATTTTTGAGCATGTCAATATACTCAAAAATGAGTACATGGGCTTTCAAATTTAAGTATATATTGTTTCGGGGCTATTTTGAGACAATATATGCTTATTTTTAAGAACCTATTTTTTTACAGTGTACGTATATTCCTATTCTTACAGCTCTAAGATTAGTAATTTACAAAAATCCACCTTTCCCTCGCTGATACATATAGAGATTAAATCGACCCAATTTAGTACAAAATGTATGCCATTTCGAAATACCGGAAATACAAAAGACTTATCAAAAAACTCTACTCACCCTCTACTTGTGAAAAGGAAACAATTTCTCCGATAAAACAATCCGGCACTTCAGGAGCGCTCGGCCAACTTTTTAAGAAAATAGCTCGATAACATTTAACTGCTGCCAAGATCGGATGGGTCGTCTCATCAAGTGCCCATTATTACCGACTTTCAAAGATTCGAGTTATCAAATATGAAGGCGAAGAAGTCACCCAATAAAATAAAATGCGCGACGATCTTAAACGCGTTCACTCGCTCGATCTGAGAGAGAAGTTTTCCCCTTTGCAGAATTTCAAGTTCACTTTCTTCAGCAGATTTTATCTAGCGCCAACATTCTATTTTTTCCACCCGTTTCAAAACAGCTGCAATGAATGCTTTGCCATCCAAGAAAAATTAAAAAGTACAGCGTTACTCGACTTTTTTTTTTTTTTTAGTGGTTCGACTTATTGAATTGTTGATGAAATAACTACGAACAGCTTTAAAAAGAGAAATAATGCACTAACGTCTGCCAATATTTTACTGGATCGTTTCTTCCAAATTCCATTAATAAAAGGATGTCTGCTATGACGTGTTAAACCACAAATGACGTATTATAAAGAAAAAAAAAAAAAAAAGAGAGAACACTTTAGATACTTAAGATACTTAAAATCTCATTTTTTTACGCACTAAAGATTTACTGATAACGAAAGAGCTTAAAAATTAATGTGCTTGTGTTTTGGGATTAAGACTGATTGACTACGCGCGTGTCCTAGGTAAGACTGGTTGGAATGCCTTTTGTGAGGGTCTTTCTAAGGTATAGCCATGATTTAACAGAATTATAGAGAAAACAACGGAAAACTCCGAATGAAGTTGGGGGGGGGGGGTCCCCCAAAATGAACTCTAAGGGGTCGGATCCCTTATATGAGCTCTGTATAACAGGAAAGGGAGGGCCTCCAAATAGCATCAGTGCCCCGGGTGTTCAAAAAGCTTAGTAGGCAGGGCCCGACTTAGACTACCTGGAGCCCCAGGGCAAGCCTATTCTGGGGGCCCCCTTGCAGTGGCATAAGAGCTCTTTAGGTTGCAGAATTTCTGCATACGCCTGTAGGGAGGGGGCGGGGCATTTGCCCCGTATGCCCTGAAATTAGTCAGGGCCTGATAGTAGAGCTCTGAGAGGTCCTGTTCTAGTTAGTATTCACACAAGTTTAAAATAAATAAATACATAAACTCTGAAGCATTTCCCGTTCACTGTTGAAACGATTTTCCGTAGAACACCCTTCTTGTACTAAATATTTGCTAAACACAGATTCGTATACACATTTTAAATTATTGCAAATTTGCCACTTCTGTAGCATAGGGGGAAAAATGTTAGACTTCCCACTAATGAGAAAACTTCGATGGTTCTTCATGTAACGCTATTTAAAATTGTATCATCATCATTATTAATGAAATGAGGTGAATTAAACTGCATAAGCATTTTTATCCTCTAAATATACCGGTTCCGCTAAAAGTTACCCCCTTCTATCTCGGAAATGCGTCAGAATTTTGAAAAATGGCGAAACACATGTTCAATGAATTCGAAGACCTCTTTTGATGAAAAAATCTGTATCTGGGGGGGGGGGGGGGTAAACGGGCCGCTAGGGTGGGCAACTTTAAAATTTCAAATAGGTGGGTAAGTCTTGTGATACACCCCTGGAAACATCTCTTCAAGATAAAGAATTTCATATAAATAGTTTTGTCCTGCGATGATTATTAAAAAAAAAAAAAAAAAAAAAAAAAAAAAAAAATAGGTGAGTATAAAATCCACATGTCCCAAACTTGTTTTGAAAAGATGTTTCCAGAGATGTATCACAAGATATGCTTTCCCATTTGAAATTTTAAAGCTGCCCTCCTTAGCGGAACCCCCCACCCCTCGAATGACTTTTCGCCATTTTTCAAAATTTCGACGCATTTCCGAGACAGGAGGGGGGGGTGAGATTTTTGGCGGACCCTGTATTTAGATTATTAGTTATTTATTTATTTGAACGAAATATAAGGAAGAAGGAAGTATATTGTGAAAACAGATTTACAAAACAGATTTTGTATGACTGTTATATACAATTGGATTAAAACTTCAGTTTTTGCCTTAACGCATCTTCCATTGCATAGGACAGAGGCAACCGCGATTTCGAAGTTTTTTCGCGACGTCCAGATGCGTGTGCATGCATGCATGCATCTCGCATAACTCAAAAACGGTTGGAAGTAGAATGTTACAATTTCGTAAGTAGGTTTGTTATAATATCTAGATGTGCAAGTGCACTTTTCTTTTTAGTTTTCATATGACTTTCTGTTTAAAGTAACGAAAAATAACCTCAATTAATTAAGTTTAATTAACAATTTATTTGCTTAGTTAATTAATTATTCATTCATTCATTAACAATTAAGTCCACTAAAACTCAAAATTTTTGGTTCATTATAGGATCGACCGTGTCAGAGATATCATCAAACCTAATAATAGAACCCGCAATAATACTTCTGTAAAAATTGTCGGTTTTCTTTCGTATAGGAAATGGTTCCTAAAGAAATAAGCAAATTCTGGTCGACGAATTTAATTTATTTATTTAACGAACATTCCCGAAACAGTCCAATAAAAGAAAAATACGAAGAAAAAAAAGCAAAAATTGCCTGTAGATTTTACAAATATTCGATCTAGATTATTAAGTGGATTAATTACCAAATTACCCCAAAAAACACATTTTCTGGACAAGATAATAATATTAAAAGAGAGATAAAAGATGATAATAGTGTGGATTTTGAGCATAACAAACCCACCAGAAAAATGAAAATAAGTTTAAAGCCGACTGCTAGAGTGAAGTTGCTACTGGGATTGCTTCGATCATCACAAAGTAAACTTTTTAAGCGTGTATGTAGATGGCCAATCCGTACTTAACAAATCACTAGAATCAAATTTTACTGAAAATAACTATTAATAGCTTACTATCGACTTGAGCCTCGGATTTTAATTAATCAAGATACTGGCATTTATTTAACACGTGAAGAATTTGCTATTATATGCTTTTAAACTTTATAAGTCCTGATTTATGTGACGGACCTAATTTGAATTTATAACAGTAAGGAAATTTACGGATATAAATTAAATTTGAAGAAACTTCAATGGGGCAGGGGGGGGGGGGAAACCCGTCTTCGTTTATGCAGAATTTGAAAACATTATAAAAATTACCAAGACTTGTTACGTCTTATGTGACTTCCCAAATTAAAAATGGACTCTGCAAATCAAAAATATTTTACCGTAATAGAAAACGTATTGGAAAACGTATCCACGTATAAGAAAATGTATTGTTTATGTGTATTCCTCAAATGATCCTCTACTTGAGAAATGAATATCTTATCCTACTTGCTTTGAGTGTAATACTGACGATTCGTCCAATTAAACGGTCTTAACCCAGTTCTCGCTGGGTTGAGTAGCCTTCTCGTCGCCTGATGAAGTGGAATTCTTCGATTTTTATGGAAACGAGTCTGCATTTTTCTCAAAGACTAATATACAACTTTATATCACATTATTCATATTTAAACTAAATAATCCACTGATATTACAGATTTGTATAATTGCTGTGTGCGGCCAATATTGTGTTTATTATTTATATAACAGAACAACATTCACATGACAACAGGGACAGAAGAAGATATCGTCATAGACGGATTTGAAATCAAGAATTTACAGGCTTTTAAACATCTGGGATCAATACTGGAAAAAGAGGGTTCATCAGGGATGGAAATCGAAAAGAGAATATCTGACTCTAGGAAAATAATAGGAATACTAAACTCAATTCTATGGAGCAGAAATATTATTGAAAAAAAAAAAAATTATCTTCAACACCCTGATAGAAAGTGTTCTGCTGTATCAGGGACGTATCCAGAGGGGGGGGGGGGTCTGAGGGCTCGAGCCCCCCCCCCCCCCCTCCCCCCCCCCGAAATTGTCTGAGACAATTTTTTTCATGTTCTACTGACCAGAAAAAAAATTGTAAAAAATGAATTTTTTCTCTACAATATCTTTTTTTGTTGTTGTTAGTTTGTTTGGTTGTGAAACCTTATTTATTAGCAATTTTCTGTCTTGTAAAGTCCAAATTACCGAAATGCATATTAGCTCTTTGTAAAAAACACTAAAAAGAGATCTTCATGGTACTTATTGTTGAACACTGTAATGTGTCTCCTTTCTTTTAAACACTTCTCTTGCCAGAAATAGCATTTTAATTCCATGTGAGACAAAAGATTCGTCATTAACAAAAAAAAAAAAAAAGGATTTAATGTCACAAATCTCAAACTGACGAAATAAATATCTCTTAATTTTCGAAAGAACTTGAATATTCCAAAACCTCCACAAAGAATGAAAAATAAAAAAAATCTGGTGTGAAACAACCACACGACTTCCATTACCCATGATTACACATATTATATGCATTTTTTGGAATTTTTCAGCAAGAGAAAATTGATACACGTGTAAAGACATATAAAACAGAGTTTACATAGCGAGTTAAAAAATAAGGAAAAAAAAAAATGATAAAATTATTTTTTTAAACACCAATTTCTGAGATCTAAAACTAAACTGCTTAATCAGGATGACCGTTAATTTTCCTGTAATAACCACATAATACATGAAAAAGGGTATTTAAAATGGATTTAATATACAATTTTCAAGAAAATCGTGAGAGCCGTTTTTGAGATACCTACTTTTACCAAAACTTCGTATACTCAATTATTGACCGGAAAACAGTAATTACGTACAAAAGGATATTTAAAAAGGAGTTAATATGGCGAGTTTGAAAAAAATCCGTACTGCTGTTTTTAAAGGAACACACTTGCGAGACCTGAAATTGAGCTATTTATACAGGACGCCTATCAATTTGTCTGTACTAACCAACTACATTATTCGAAAGGACATCTAATAGAGTGTTTATATAACAACTTTGAAGAAAATCATTCGAGCCGTTTTTGAGATACGGACTTACGGTCCCATTTCCGGTTTTCCAATTTTCACCAAAATTTGGAAAATTCATCTGTACACAGGGCCTTTATAAATTCTGAAGTTTTGTGGTTCTATCTTTATTAGTTTCGTAGATATGATAGCCAGAAAATTCGGCACATACATACACACACCAATTGCCAAAAACTAATTGTATCAACAAAATCAAGTTCTGTCTTGTTTTCAAAAATTTTATACATTATAACGGAAAATAGAGCACTTTGTGATATTCGTTATAATTGTACTGAAACAGAACGTGTTACGACTGTGTTTCCCTTAACGTTTTTTATAAAACTGAAATTGCACGTTTTATGAATGGTACAAAACACACCTTTTTAGAACGTTCTGAATAATACTGCTTTTGAACGTCGAGTAGAACGTTCTTTTGACACGAAACACGGTGTTTGAACTAGTGTAACCGTTATTAGACGTTCAGAGAACGTTCATGTGCTACTTGGGTACTTTTTTGGACACAGGAGGCCATAAAACGTGCAAATTAAGTGAAAACTCGATATCGAATTTTTGGAGCGAATACAATACTTCCATTATCTACGGTAGAAGGGTAATGAAAGTAAAAATGTAGTTAAATATGCAGTCCTCTTAACAAACTATGTTTGATCATCGTACAAAACCACAAAAATAAATAAATTAATTAAAACAAATAAATAACATCAATACACATGCTATGTGCCATTAAATATTTTTAATTGCACATCTTGCAGCTACTCTCAGCAATTTCAAATAAACACCATTCTTCCTTGCTGTGATTTTTCCTCTCGTGTTCCACAAAGAACAAATACCTCCTAAATTAAAACTATTACCGAATGCAAATGGACAATAATTGCAAAATCATTTCTAACAAGGAACATACTCAGAATATTATGAAAAAAAATTACAGAGATACTACTTACATAGGTAATACGAGATCAGTCAAATTTATCAGCGAAATCCCAATAGATAGTCTACAAAAAAATAAAATACCTTCGAATATTTGGCGCAAAAAGACAAAAAATGCACGCGATTTGGCGAGCGACTCCCTCCAAATTTCCCTCCAAATGCAACAAAACAAATCTTTCTGAATAGCGTTATAGTAAACATAGTTTGATAATAATCGATAGAAGAGTTACAAGCTTGTATAGTAAATGCATGTGGTTTTTCATTAAAAGTATTTCATTTTAGCTTTGAAAAAAAGCAAAAAAAAAAAAAAAAATCTTTCGAGTTGCTAACATTTAAATTGCATGTCAAATACATGTTATACTTGTCAAATACACAAGTTCATACATATATTTCTTATAGTTTCTGCTTAATTGGTAACCGAAAAAAACTTCTTTATTTTG